>QRFJ01000065.1:1615253-1621177 GCA_006176705.1 Cocos nucifera | reverse complement strand
TCTCCCACAGAAAGTTTGGCGTAAGTGAGGCCGAACTCCACAGCTCATCATCCGAATAAAGTTCGGCGGAAGCAAGACGGAACTCCCATTGAGGTTCGGGAATGAAGTTTGGCTCGAGTGAGGCCGAACTTCCGTTCGAAGCTCAACATCGAAATTAAGTTCGACGGCAAGCAAGGCCGAACTCTCCCTTTTGAGCCCATCACAGTGAAGTTCGGCGCAAGCAGTGGCGGAATGAAGTTCTCCCACGGCTGAAGTTCAGGCATCAGGGAGGCCGAACTCCGCAGCAGATCACCCAAGTGAAGTTCGGCCGCGCTCGAGACCGCCCCAGGGCGATCGAGGCCGAACTCCCCCTCAAGTACGTCGCTACAACGAATTCACGGGAGGTGCAATAAAGTTCGGACAAGCAAAGCCGACCCCCTCTCTGCGAGCAGGAAAGTCCGGACAAAGAAGGCCCCGTTCACAAAGGACGGGATGGGGGGAGAAGCACGGACGACGGTCCGAATGTGCCCCCACAGTCGGTTAGGAACAGGAGGAGAACCTCATCCTAGCGTGAGCAAAGTCGAAGGCCCCGTTCACAAAGGATGGGATGGGGGGAGAAGCACGGACGATGGTCCGAATGTGCCCCCAGCCGGTTAGGAACAGGAGGAGAACCTCGTCCTAGCGTGAGCAAAGTCGAAGGCCCCGTTCACAAAGGATGGGATGGGGGGAGAAGCACGGACGACGGTCCGAATGTGCCCCCACAGTCGGTTAGGAACAGGAGGAGAACCTCGTCCTAGCGTGAGCAAAGTCGAAGGCCCATTCACAAAGGATGGGATGGGGGGAGAAGCACGGACGACGGTCCGAATGTGCCCCCACAGTCCGATTAGGAACAGGAGGAGAACCTCGTCCTAGCGTGAGCAAAGTCGAAGGCCCCGTTCACAAAGGACGGATGGGGGGAGAAGCACGGACGACGGTCCGGATGTGCCCCCACAATCGGTTAGGAACAGGAGGAGAACCTCATCCTAGCGTGAGCAAAGTCGAAGGCCTCATTCACCTAAAACGAGATGGAGGGAGAGGCGAGGACGACGGTCCCCATGTGCCCCCACAGCCCGTTGGGAACAGGAGGAGAACCTCGTCCTAACGCGAGCAAGGTCGAAGGCCTCGTTCACCTAAAACGAGATGGGGGGAGAGGCGAGGACGACGGTCCCCATGTGCCCCCACAGCCCGTTGGGAACAGGAGGAGAACCTCGTCCTAACGCGAGCAAGGTCGAAGGCCTCGTTCACCTAAAACGAGATGGAGAAGCAGGAGGGAAACCCCATCCTGACGTGAGCAAGATCCGAGATCGAGCCTCAAAGTCTACGGCAAGCCTCGGCTGCGGAAGATGAGACCGCCCCCGAGCGCCCACATCAACCTCGGCCGTAGGAGACGAGATCTCCTCCAAGCGACCGCGACAACCTCGGCTGCGGGAGAGGAGGTCTCCCCCGAGTCAACTTCGGCTGATGGAGACAATGTCGCCCCCGAGGAGCTCAACTCCGACCTCGACCACAGAAGGCGAGATTTACCTCGGCTCCAACATCGGCTTCATCAACCCGAAAATGAGTTCCGCTTCAACTCCAAACATCGGCTGGAGATGAGACCTCCCCCGAGCTTCAGCTGCAACAAGCGCGGGGCCCGGAAGAGGACTTCAGCAGTCGCCTATTTTGGTACTCCCTTCCTTCGAATTTCGAACTCGGGAGTGGGGGGACTACTGTTGGGGATAAATCCCGCTCCTGCCGAAGCCCGGCCCGACGCTCAGCATAATGCAAACAGTAGCCACAGAAGAGCTTCAGCACATTGGTCTAGCCGAACTCTTTCAGTCGGCCGAACTGCCTAGCGGCCGAAACTTCCCCAGCGTCCAGGCTTCGGGCCGAACTCCTTCAGCCGGCCAAACTGCCTAGCGGCCGAACTCCCCAAGCAGTCGCCCCTCGGCCGAACTCCTCAGCGGTCGCCCTCGCCGAACTTCGGACGACCGAGCTCCTACCGAACTCTCAAGCGTCCAAGCCTCAGCCGAAGTCCAACAGCCAGCCGAACTCCCAAACTCAGCCGAAGTCCAACAGCCGGCCGAACTCCCAAACGGCCGAGCTTCGGATTCTCAGCGGCCGAACTCTTCAGCGGACGAGCCTTAGCTGCATACCTCCAGCCAGACGCCTATGGGAGCCGAACTCCCTCCTATCTTCCTCTTCAGGAGCCCGAACTCCTCCGAAATGGGCACACGACGAAGGCCTTCAACCCTTCATTCGGCAAGCTCTGCAGCCATCACCATCAGTCAGTTCGCCGTAGGCGATAGCGACCCACTGTCAGGCGGCGATGGCTGTCACCCTCAATCCGCCGCACACGGCACCATCCCGTGAGACTGACTCCGTCGAACCTCGAGCGGCCCGCCAGCACGCGGCTGCAGTTGTCACCATCAAGCTCCACTATATAAAGGACCCTCCCGATATGCTAAGGCTAGGCTCTCTGATCTCTAAACTCTCCTCCTCATCTCTAAGCTCCAGAACTCATTCCGAGCACTCCATTCCTGTTGGCCGAAAACTGACTTGACCGTCGGAGGGTCCTGACGGAGCCACCCCCCACCGGCTCCGAATCGGACTTCCTTTTGCAGGTCTCGATGGCGACCTCAGCGGCCCCCACTCCGACAACCTCCGACGACGACTAGTTTCTGCACCAATATGCCCCATTACCGATCTGCCATGTAAACTAAAACTAAGTATAACTCGACGCAGCCCTTATTTTTTTCCATAAAAGGATGAATGATGTGGAATACGATAAAAAGATTATTTTTGTGGAGGTAATCCGCTATCCGAACCATTCTCTCTTTCTCAGAACATAACTAAGCACTTACTAACGACTTGATGAGATTATCCTTAACATCGAAGAGAGCCAAGGAATTAAGACCGATCAACTTTTGTTATCGACCTCTAGATATTGATCGAGCCTGTGGTCAAAACTTTACCAATAATATGATTGGATGTAACCAGGGATAGAAATAGAAATTGAAGCCTTGTAGTTGATAAGAAAATACAGCATCCAGGACCTCGGACATGTTGGAACATTGTAGGTGATAGATGCCGGATATAGTTTAAAGAAACTAACAAAGTTATAAATAATTAAATCTATAAAATTAAAGAAGATTGCTAAATTAAATTTTAAATAATTACAAGCGTACACAGCACTATTCTAAGATATATTTAAACATACATGCCTTCGTCAATGATACGAACTACGAATGAAAGCCCAAGGATGATAAAACTAACAACAAATAATGCCTATTATTTTTTGAAAAAGGATCTACTTAGGTCATTTTTTAAATTCTTATGAGAATAGGGCCAGCCTACTCCAAAACTATTCCAATACTTATGAATATAGATGTACACTAGTCTATAATCCTATTATTTTGTTGGTTGCATGAGTTCAATCTATGAATGTAATGAAGTTTCTAGCCCAATCATTCAAATAGGCTCCAAGATGGATTTCAGACCACCTGGATCTGCTTGGCGGCCTATTTCCTGGTCCGTTCCTCTTTCGTCTGGGCCGATACAAACGGCCCAGAAGTGCCCATTTTCCTTCAAAAAGCGTGCGCGTTGACTCAGCGACTAGTTCGACTCGCCACCTAACTCGCCGAGTTAGGGTTTTAAGGAGGTTTCTCTATTCCTTTCCTCCCCTCGTCCGCTGGATAGAGATAGCGAGGCTGGGAAATGGCGTCGCTCTGTAGGTGCGCCGCCGCCATCGCGAGGTCCATCGCCATCCGCTCCAAAACCCCACTTCCCAAGCCCACGCCTTCCAGGAGAGCGCCCCCTTTCTTTCGGAGGTGAAGCAACGCCTCTAACAACCTAGCTTTTGCCGCTTTTCCCTTTTCGATCATAGGATTTTTATCATTCGGATTGCGGTTTTCCAGGTCGAACGCGCCTGCTTTGGGAAGCGTGGAGTCTCTGATGCCTCTCCACAGCGCCATCGCCTCCGCCCGTCTTAGGTCGTTCATAGCCGTCGATTCCTCCTGCTGGAGCTGGCTCTCTCAAGGTAACGGTTAAGAATTCTTTGGCTCTTCCAGATGCTGAAAAATCTAAACTCTTTGTTTTCTGTTAAAAAAAAAAAAAAAAAAAAAAAAAAAAAAAAACTGATTTAGTCAGCTTTTTATTTGGCATGGATAACATGTTTGCTATTTGACATTTTGGCCGACTGTTTCTTGAGTATTAGTATTTTATGACTCATATACAAAGTTAACATTAAGAAACTACTGCATATCATATCAAGATTGATATCCTTAAATGAGTAGTTTTGGTTGATTTTTGTTGTAAAAACTGGAAATTTTGTCTTCTGAAAAATTCTGATGATAGGTTTAAACAAGCGCATCTGACCAGGACTATGAAGAATGCAAGGAGAAGGGAAGGAACGTTGCATGTGAGGATTTTGAACCATAATTGAAAATGAATGAGGCCAAGCTTTCTTGTAAAGTTTTGAGATGTGATGTGTCATGAACATATTGAACACTATAATTCCGTGCCTTTAACTCTGTGAAATTTGTTTTTTTGAATGATGTAGAAGCTAGATAAATATTTAACATGATTTCTGTGGGAAAATAGTGGAGGTCACACATGAATCAATTCTAATGTCACCTTGCTTGTTTTTCTGCTTCATGATATAGGACGTGCTTTACCTTTGTGACCAAGGTCTGCTGGCTCTATGCGGGTTAGATTCCTAGAGCTTCTCTGTTTATTTGAAGACAAAAATAACTCTTTTAAGCTTAGAAATCACAAATTATATCAAAGCTGCAGAGACAGATGTGTTTTTATGTGGTTGCTGTCTTGCGGCATGTTTTGGTTCTTGATATAACATTTCTTCATGAATGTTGTTTTCTTAGCTAGCATTTTACATGAATTTGGTGCTTTTCCAACCATGGATGTATTACATTTTCATAATATCATGGCTTTCTTATGTGTGTCTTCCATATGATTTAGATAGAGGTATAATTCTTGTATATTCATGAAACAACTAAAAATGAACTGCTAAGCCCGCAATGCAGTTTTGACTCATAATGAGCTGTGATGCTTCTATAATGCATTTCATGTTCAAGTGTGATAGTTGATTGTCCCAGTGCACCTAGAGCAGCTACTCAGCCTATCTATATTAAAAATGTGGACTTTGAGTGGACAATGGTTTAGCGTTCCTACTTTACAGCAAATGTCAAGATTCAAGTAAAGGTCTTTGTTCAGAAGCATGACATTTGACTCTTCATGCTTATTGATATGAAGCCATACTTTAATTGTCATATTATGCATGCCACAAGACTTCTCTTGCACCATATCTTCACATTTTAGAGATTGATGCTTGTGCATGCATCATAGTATTCTTAGCTAGCAATAGTAATTTCCTAGTAGATTCTACCATCTTGGGTACATATATCTGGAATGTATTTTTAACACAAAGGTGATTAGTAAAGCCATTCTGTTTAGTTGGAAAAAATGTTGAAACTTTGAACTCTTTTACCATTATTCATGAGTATAAATTAAATGGAGTGTGTATGATAAAAAATTCTGGACCACTTCTTCGAAGTTTATACGTCCTTTTCATGATAGGGAATTAGGCACGATATATGTGGCAAGTTTGCATTAATATTCCATTTTGTGATTTCGAGGGGGACTCAGTGCTGTGTCACTGTATTCGTATGAGGATCGCTAATGATGAAATCCTTGAAGAAGTTGATGGGAGTAGTATTTGAATCTTTGAAGTTTTATGGAAAACGAAGAAAAATGTTTCTGAAAATATGAATTTACTTTGTCTACAATATTTGAAAGGTTCCTTGCCATTTATAAGTGGATTGATGTTTTTATGGAGGTTCTGTTTCAGAAATGTGAAGCCAGGAAGGCATCAAGAGGTGCAATATACATAATTATGGATTGAGTACAGT
>QRFJ01000065.1:1370253-1610253 GCA_006176705.1 Cocos nucifera | reverse complement strand
CCTTGTCGGACTCGGATATGGTGTTGACCAAGCACCCCCCTAAATGATGCTTTATTGTGTGGGCAATTCAGAATTATCAAAAGAAATTGTTGATGATTTATTTAGTTCACGGTGTATGGTCTTGATTTCTCACTCTAAAGGTAGCTTCTGATGATGCCAACAATGTATTTTCATAGATTCCTTGAACGACATCTCTTTCATCACCACCATTCCATACCGGCAAGTTGAGCTGCCCATCCTTCTCTTTGACCACCATTGGATGTGCATTGGTATTTGGAAGAGGATAGGGGTATTCTTATACTGGTTAATCTAAACGGTGATGCTATGTAGAAGCCTATGTTTGAAGTTTTTGGTGGGTAACAGTTGATGTGCTCCCAGGACTAGGAGGTACCAATTTCACGTGAGATGCATGGAGAGTGAGGAAGGTTGATGCCATTACTAAAAATCAGGGAGAAACCGTTCCCACAGCCTCGTCTTGTGATGCGGTGTATGTTAGGATGGGTGTGGGAACCATTTGAACTGCTCTCAACGCTCTCAAGCTATGTTATTGCAATAAAAATTTGGCATTTTTGGTCTCCTTGAAACAATTTTTTGCCATCTTTATGAACATGTACGATGCTTTTTAAAGCAAACTTATCTTTGTCATCTACTTTTTTTAAGAAATAATGTCTCTAATAGCAAACTTGCTACATTGCATGTGTTTAGTGCTAGTCGTATACAAAAGAAGCCACAATAAATAATAGATGGGAAGAGAATGATTGCAGTCCCTGCCAATTGACCATGATAGAATATTTTCTTATTATTTGTTGTTTCTCTTTTATAATGCTAAATCTTATGTATAAAAGAGTTAGCATTAAAATACAAAATTCCGAATGTGCTAAATAATGCCATTATTGTCAATATTATTTAGAACACATGCTGAGAATAGAATATTACTCTATTTATTTCACTTATTAAACCCCAAATTCTTTAATTAACATGTTAAAACATTTTAATTGGCACCGTCAAGTCCCACTCTGCTGTCCATTTGACTCGATCTGTTCAGCAATCTCCAACACAGTGGGTGTGCCTGACTCAAAACCAAGATTTGTATCCTAAAAATAATAAGTCAGCGTTAATTCTTTATCATTAACCACAATTAACAAACTCTATTTTATCACCCATCCTCATTCGTGAAGCGTTTCCATTTCACGGCAGAGAAGCCATGGCATTCATGGTCCATCTAGTCCCGGCCCCATTTCTCCCTCCTTTCCTCCTCCATCCATTCGGTAACCAACGGCAGCCATTAGCTCCGAGCCCGTATTCCAATACCCCACGACGTATTATGGGACCCTACCCTAAGGTGGCAGATCCCAAAAACAAACGACTCCCGAATATTAAAAAAATTCCCAAACAAGGGCCCCGTAAATATAAACTCTCCCTCTTCTCCTCCTCGCTTCTCTGGTACGAAAATAATAGAGAGCCGCCCCTTTGTCCGCCGTCTCGCTCTCTCTCGTTTCATCTCGTCGGACGCCGATAGGGATAGGAGAAGCCATCGGAGCCTCGATTCGGATCGCCTGGTGAGTCGTGGTTACGAGGTTTCCATCGAATTATGATTCATATTAGTTGTGGAGATTCTATGGATCGAGAGAACGAGAGAGACGTTGGAGAGAGAGAGAGAGAGAGAGAGAGAGAGGAGGAGGGGTGGTGGGTTTGGCGCATAGTGTGACGCAGGAGGTGATCGGCGACGGCGAGTTTTTTGTTGGCTGTTCTCCGTCTTTCCTTCGTGGGTTTGTGATATAAAAACGGCAACTTTGTTTTGTATTTAGCTCCACCTTTGCGATTAGGAACAAAATGCTATATTGTACGTCAGAGAGAGAAAAGGTTAACACGTAGAAGTGTGTCGGGTATGAGGTATGATCTCTGTTTTCGGTTTTCGATCGCTCTTCTTGATCGGGAAAGTGGCTCTTTTTTTTAAAAAAATTCGGTTGATATTATTTGTAACGAATCTAGTGGATTGGGATTGTTCTTCTTCTTTGGTTTACCGTTTTCTTCTTTGATCTTCTTAAAGCGATCTTGTTTGCCGATTATGACGGAAAGGGAAAAGTCTTTCTACAACTTGTGTCGCCAGAGGTGGAGGAATTGCCTCCCACTTCAGAATTATAAGGAGGTTGTTGCATATATACCAATTTCTCGCACCTTGAGCCGGTATTAGATTTGTTTTTGTTTTACGTTCTTTTATTCCATAGATGGAAAAATTTTATGTTGAAAAGAACCAAAAAAAAAAAAAAAAAAAAAGTGGCCTCTTTCTTTCATAATTTTTTTTATCAGTATTTGTTATATAATTATGCTTATTTAATATTTAAATTGAAGATAATTTCTCTATGATTTCTTGTTTCTAATGAATGGATGTGAGTTTGTGATGCTTCAATGTACAAGATCTTTTAGTTGTTGTTTCAATTCTGCTGTGATAGCTTGGTGTGAATTATTGACCATCTGTTAGCTTTGCAGATGTGGCACTTTGATTTTCCTGTGTTCTTTTTGTTGGAATCTCTCTTTGCATTGTCAACACTGATGTGAAAATATTTTGCTGAGAGAATCATACTCCTATTATGGAGAGCTGTTATGATCCAATTTCTGAGGTCGATTCATATAAACCTGGTCGGAAGATCATCATGCACTCCCTCTACCTTCCCAAGTCATCACCTTGGTTTGATCTGAGGGTCTTCTACGTGAGAGTGAGCAATTGTGAGGTCAATGAATCAACTCCTGAGCATCTTACTCTTAACCACGTCCCACTTACTCCCAACACCGTCCTCCAAGTAAATGGTCAAAGAAGTGGCATTTATTCCGATTGTGCTTCTTCTTTGCTTAGGAGGGACAGGGTTGATAAGAGATCAGAAGAAGTGACATTTGTTAGCACAGATAGTATAAGCATAACTGGAAGTGTCAGATTTGAGGTCTACAACAGAGATGCTCTGCTGCTTGCTGGAGTCTTGGAGTTGTGTGGTGGTGGTAATGGTCTTACAGCAGCACCAAAGAACACTAACAAGAAATGGAACCTGAAATGCCAGCCTGTAACATGGGCTGGACTAGGCTTTCTCAAGGGAAAACATTCCTCGAATTCAGAGATGATATTGCCAACAATTGATGTGTATGTTGCTGGTTGTTTCTCAGGGAGCCCCATCATCTTAACCAAGACTCTTCAGCTAGCCTTCCGGAAAAAGCATCAGATGAAGGTTGTGCTTGATTCTATTCCAGAGCATGATCCAACTGAACTAATGAAGAAGGCTTCATCTGAGGATACTTTTCGGGTACTATTTTCTATCTTGAGCTTTGCTTGGACATATCCATTGTGAGAGTTCACTGACTGCAATATGTGGATCCAGTTGCAAGGGACAATGCTTGCCTGTTCAGTTTTTAAATTTTATTCACTAAAATATTGCTTTATTTAAGTAACAGATTGCAGTTTTTATCAAGTTGCTTCAGCTTTCTTCATATCATTGCATGCAGGATTTACAAACCGTGAGATAATTGTTTAATCTATTATTCTGTGTCTTCCACATCTTGTTTCAGCAATATATTTGGCATTTGAAAACTTACAATTTTATATATGCTTTTTGTCAGAATATGATAGATAGAAAACCCTAAATTGTGGTGGTCTCTTTTTTTTTTTTTTTTGGTGATAAAAGCCGATACCTCTTTTCTACCTTCAATTCACTTCAAGAATTACACACTCACGATTTATTTAAAGACAGCTTAAATTTTGTTAAATGTTGGAGAAAAATAAGAAAGTGGATAGATAAATGTATAGGATATTGGTTTC
This sequence comes from Cocos nucifera, assembly GCA_006176705.1. NCBI lineage: Eukaryota > Viridiplantae > Streptophyta > Magnoliopsida > Arecales > Arecaceae > Cocos > Cocos nucifera. Next base: position 1,606,448 of record QRFJ01000065.1, on the reverse strand, counting down.
AAATGTCGTTTGGGTGAAGAGAACTTTAAGAAAGATGGAGATTATGTTGGGAAAAAAAAAAAATGAAAAATGGCAAAGAAATCTAGTAAGTAGGAGAGGAAAAGATAAAGCGGAAAACCATAAATGAGGAGGGGATTTTGGCTGCAATCATCCACTTTATTTCCACTTGTGCAGATTAAGGGCACTTTCTTTCTTTTTTTTTCATGCATGTGCCCATTTTGGAATTTCTGGATGTTTTGCTGCTGATCCTGTGGATATGCTCCAGCCTCTGAATGTGCATTGTATACTTAACAAATACATGACTATATATTCATATAAAAAATGTGAATTAATTATCAGGTGTATGCACTAAGAAAAAAATGTGTTCAACTTGGCTTGTACGTACAACTCACAGGCAGGAGTGTTTTAAAGTTTTAACGTGGCCCCTTCCTGGGGGAAAAGGTGGTCTAAATTTGCATAAAGTAAGCTGAGCTTATTTGCAAAATTCCCAAGGAACAAAGAGGGGATTGTTTAGCAATATTTTGGTAAACTCTGAAACAAAAGTTTGTTCTAAGAAATAAATTGTGTATCATGTATGAACAGATGCAAAACTTTGTTATAGTTTTAAGTGCTTTCAGCTGGCATGCAAGTATTAAAGCATGTTACTTTTGTGAATCTGTACATTTCTGTCAAACATTGGATATCCTGTTAAACAAACTTCCAGATAATTAGCTTTTAAAAAGTGCATTTTGTGGACATGAAAACTTATATTTTGGTAAAAAGCGGAGAAAACTGCATTAAATTTATGATGGAAATTAGGACTTACATATTTTAGAAGAAAATGTTATTGAAAAATTCTAATTTTAATTTAATTTTATAAATTTTTTATTTAAATTTTTTTTATTATTAAAATTTTTAATTTTGTTAGAATCATGTAAGACTTCTGTTAGTATTTAAGTCAGAAATTAGATTTTTGATAGGATATTTTTTATCTTTTTATTTAAAGACTTTATCTGTGGAAAAAAGATAAACTTGAATTATTGATTGAGTTGATTTCTGAAAATTATATTAAATTTTATTTTTTATTTTTTATTATTTTTAATTTTTTAATTTTATTTTACTTTTTATTTTTGCTGATTGCTTTACATTAGAGTCAAAAATCCTGCAAATTTTTTTTAGTCTCTCCCTTTCTTCCAACAATTTCTTTGTTTTCCTCTTCCTGTTGCCTCCCACCCAGCCTTTCTTGCCGATCGACAGAAAATATTTTTCGGCATCGTCCACCTCCATTCGATTGCCAGGCCATCTCTCTTTCCCCTCCCTCTCTCTCTGTGCCGTATCGCAAGCCGCCTCTCCCCTCACCACTCTACGCCTCTTGCCGTCTTCTTCTCCAGCGCCAGTGCCCAGCGGCCTCCTCCTGGCTCCTCTTTGCCGTCGCAAACCATAGATTTGCCGCCCTTCACTGCTCCGCACCTATCTCCATTGTCCATGCTATCATCTGCCGCCCCGATCGACGACGGAGATGACTGTGCCCATGAGAGGCTCCGATCAGTAGCCATGCCACCTCCGACAATCGTCGCTCCCTCCTTTGCTGTCGACCTCGACCCAATCTGCCCTCCCATCGTCTCGATCGGTCGTCGATCGACATTGTTTCCGTCTCCACGAATGAACACCGCTTGACCTTTCCTTCCGGTCGTCTTCGACCACTGTCGTCTTCTCTTCCGCCGCCTCCTCTTTTTGATTGTCTCTGCCTTTTCCATCACCTTCGCCGTTGCCTCATCGCCGGCCACTCATCGTCATCGCCTCATCGCTGGCCAACAGCAACCCTCCACCGACGGCCATCAGAGACTGATGGCCATTAGAGGAAAAAAAGGGTGCCAACCTCTTTCTGAAAAAAAGAAAAAAGCGGTCCATAGACCACATGTGAGTCGCGGCTGGTAGACCGCTTGGTTCATAGACCCGGTCCAACAAAAAAAAAGAGAGGGGATCTTTCTTGTCTTCAACCTGCAAGCATCATGAAAGGTACAATTCTTTCATTAAATTTAGATTTTTTTAAAAATCTTTCGATAATTTATATTATTATTTAGATCTATATTTTCTCTAAATATTTACTATTTCTTACTTTAAATATCCACATATTTTGCTATTTTGCGCATCAGAAACATAGATAATAAGTTAGACCCTACGATTTTATGATGAGCATCATAGCCGAATTTTAAGTACATATAATATTTAATTAATATTAAAATTTTTTTTGCTATCATGATTATTAAAAATCTAAAAGACGCACATATTGCTATGAAAAAAGAACTTGAATCTATTAAAAATATTTAAACAGCCTTTTAAGAAATTTTAAATTAAATCTACCAGTCATTAGACCAACTTTATACTGAGATTGGTGAGCTTCGTGCTAGCCAAGTAAGTAACCGTGTAGATATGGCCAATTTCATAAGTCAACAAATAGAATACCAAATTTTTCTAAGAGAGTCAAGAATAAGCAAACAACCTTTAGAAGATAATTTTTTTAATAGTCAATTTATTCATCGATCTTCTTCACGAAATCTTAAACCTACTGAAAGTCAGAGTCATGTCATACATACTAGTTAGACATTCCCAATCTGAACAATAGTCTCTCCAATTATCCACTACTCTACGAATATTTTTGAGGGTTTTTATTATCATAGAATAGATGAATATGATAGAGAAGGTTATAAAAGAGAAGTAGAGCCACAAAATTCCATATTTAGGTATTTTTGGCAGCCTACTAGGTATGCACAAAACTCTGTACACTTTAGATCCCAAGGATAATAAATTAAAACATATCCAAATATATATGAAGATTTTGAAGAACTACTTAAAGGGGTTAAGGTTGAAGTAGCCTCTTATGATGGTAGGTTAGATCCAGAGGCGTTCCATGGCTGGTTATTAGATTTAAAGTCTTATTTTGAGTGGTATCACATGTCGGATGTATCTCGCATCTGTTTTACAAAAAATAAAGCTGATAGATTCTACCAAATGATATTGACAAACTGTTAAAGAAAACTTAGAGCGAGTAGCACGTTACTTTAGGAAGAAATAAAATTTAAGCTGTGCGAGAAATATATTTCTATTTATTATAAAAGTTAATTATTATATCAATGATATACTCTTAGGTAAGGAAACACTAGTCTCACTGACTACATGACTCGTTTTGAGGATCTACAGTTAAGATATGATATATTTGAAGAGTCATAAAAATTGATGTCTAAATTTATTGGTGGTTTACGAAACGATCTAAAAAGAGAAGTCTTCTTATATTCACTAGATTCTGTAGGAGAGGTCTATCATAAAGTCCTAGAAATTAAAAATTTTTATAAAACTTTATCTCAAAGGAGAGGAGTTTCTTTTTTTAATGAATCTGGACAGTCTAAGTCTATTTCTATTAGCCATACAAGGAGTATGTCACAAGTAGCTCCTTTCCGTCCAGGACCTAATCCCACAGATATTAGAATCCAAGAACTTGTGTTGGAGATTTCTCAATCAGGTAGTTCTTCAAACATAGAATGTTACTATTGCCATGAAAAGGGTTACATAGCTGCTAGATATCTATGCCGTACTTTGATCATAGAACAAGAATATAAGAAAATAATACTAGTTGAAAATGCATTAGAAGATTTTAATCCCCTAGAATCAGCTAATTCCGAGGAAGACTATGAGGAAGACTATGAAGAATTAGGAGGTCGGGCTAATGTCATGCGCTATATAGTCACCACTCCTGCAGACTTTGAGACTTGAAAATATACTAGTATTTTTTACACATATGCCCAATATAGGGATAAGATCTATAAACTTATCATTGATGATGGTAACTTAATGAACGTTGTATCTAAATCTGTCGTTAATCGACTCAAGCAGAAACCTCAACCTCATGCTTATCCATATAAAGTTGCTTGGGTACATAAAATCTTAATTTCTGTTAATGAGTGTTGCCTAGTGCTAATTCAGATGGGAGGTTATTCTGCCGAGATTATGTGCGATGTCTTACCCATGGAGGTTACTAGCATCTTACTAGATCGATCTTGGATTTATGATGTAGATGCTTATAATTTTGGTAGAGAAAATCTCTATGCTTTTACATATAAAGATAAAAAAATTAGATTAAATCTTGTCAAACCTAGTATGTCCCGATTTATTAGAAAAGATAAGAGTTCTCAAATTTTTAATTAGAAAAATTATCACATTTTAATCTATAAAGAATTTAAAAAAAGTGGAGAATCTAGGATAATGTTAGCTGTCCTTCCCAAGAGTGAGATTCACTTAACTTCAGACTTCCAAGATAATCCATCTCCTGAAATTGAGCAATTAAAAGAGAAGTTTAAGGATATGACCTCTAAATACATACTCGAGGGCCTTCTTCCCCGTCAATCCCTTGATCTTGTTTTCTTACCCATAAATAATCATACTTTTGAGTCTACCATTTTTTTTGCTAAACACATTCATGACATTCATATTGATATTAGGTAAAAGATTGCTACGAGTACTAAAAAATATAAAATTATTGCTGATGCTCACTATAGAAAAGTAGAGTTTAATAAGGATGACTATGTAATGATTTGTATTCGTCCTGAATGTTATCCATAAAATTCATTTAAAAAATTACATGCTCGAGCCACTGGTCTATTTTGCATCCTTCGTAAACTTGGACCTAATGCATATTATATAGAATTATCTTTTAATTTAAAATTTAGTCTAATTTTCAATGTCGAGGACTTGTTATCTTATCGAGGTACATTCGAGCCTCCTACTATGCATGCAAGTGATAGCAGGGATTACACTCCATCTCCTCTAGTGCTAGTTTCAGTTCTTTCATCCCTTTCATCATCTTCATCAGATTGAATTGAATGCATTATTATAGATGAGAGTGTTTCTTCTGCTGATTAAGGATTTCGATGATTTTTGATCAAGTGGTAAGGCCGTCTAGATTCAGATACTACTTGGATTCTCGAAGATGAATTATGACGTATTGGTCCAGACATTTTAGAAGATTACATTAATTCCTCGCCAAAGTCAAGTTCTTTCCAGTCAGGAGGGAATGATGGGAATCAGGATTTACGCACATATTCCAGAAGAAAGCGCTGTTGAGTAACCCTAACCCTAATTCAATTTTATGGATTTATTTAGGATTTTTTTTTGTTATTGAAACTTTTAATTTTGTTAGGACTCTGTAAGAAGAGTTCTGTTAGGGTTCAAGTCAGGAATTAAACTTTTGATAGGATGCTTTTTATTTCTCTATTTAAAGGCTCCATCTGTGTGGAGAAAGATAGACTTGAATTATTGATTGACTTGATTCTTAAAAATTCCAAGCTTTGCTCCCTTTTCAAATTTTTTCTTTTCTTTTTTATTTTATTTTATTTTGTTCTTCATTTTTGTTGGCAGCTTTACATCCATTTGTCAACAAAACCTGTTCAATTTTGCCAAATTGTAATAATTGTAATTTTCATTTATTCAAATTTGTTGTCTAGTATACCTGATCAATGAGCTGAGCATTATAATGTTTTGACCAAGACTTTCAATTGATCATGGCAATATTTAGACAGTTTTCACAGTTCTATTATGGTTAAGTTTTATTGATAAGTTATTGTGTTCACTTTTTTAACAACTCGCTTGCATCAACTTCCCTGCAGTATCTGTTCTGATTTCTACTTATAATATATTCTGCTTGTTCTGCAGGGAGATAGCTGGTGCATAGAATAGTTGAACCTGTAAAGAAAACAATCAGTCAATATATACAAAATGTGGTCAGCATAGAATTCACTTGATGGTTTAATAGGATAGTGGAAGATAACTTGATATTCTATTAACTTTTTTATTCTTGAATGGCACCATTGCTCACGCTAAAACATGGTACATCATCAAGATTTCAATAGGTGAGAAAAAAAGGGAAAAACACATCAGACAGTTATGTTTGACTCTGTAGTACAATTTTCTGACATTTGTGTCACCTTAGCACCTTTTTGTGCTTTTTCTGTTCGTAATCTAGATGATTTTGTTCGTAAGATTAGACTAGAATCTGATCTATTCAGACTTTCTAATAATGTTCTGAATGAACTATTTGGTTTTTACAAGCTGGAACAATGGCCAAAACCAACTGCAGAAAGCAGCAGTTGCATCACATGCATTAAGCTCTTATATCTAAGAGGTAATGAAGGCTTTGATGTCACCAAACCATACATGTGCAATGGAACTTGGGCATGAGACTTTTTAAGCATTTAAGAAATAAGATAGGTCACTGTTTCTTTTCTTTTTACACTGTAATTATCTAGACTATAGTGTTATCTTTCAGGATGCATTGAGATAGCAAAACTCCTTCAGGATTGCATGCCTTTTGGGACTGCCTACTTCCATGGAGACCCTTTTTTTTTTTTTTTTTGACATCCTTAGTCATCCATTTGAAGTTCTCTGACTTCAAAAACAATTTTAAAAAATATATATTAATTGATCGTCATTGCATTCATTGTAGAAACCTTCTTACATATTGCAACCATGGAAGCATGAATTTCTTTGATATTTTTCGATTATCGATTCCACATGACTAGTTGACTAGAGATTATAGAGATCTCTTCTATGGGAATTCAATAAGAGACAAGATTTAAAACAAAGATTATTATCCATGAAAAGCTTTAAGGAAGCCAAGCTTCTATTTGTGCTCCTTTACCATCCAGAAATCAGACTCAGAGAAATCCCAAAGCTCTAACATTATAGGAGAAAGGGAGACAGGGAAATAACAAAACTGTACTATTTATATTAGTCATAACTATCTAGAAAGGATGAGAAAGAAATACTCAAATTGTTTGGATAGAGAAAATTCCGTCCTAGGAGATCTTTTATGCCCCAGAACAAAGAAAAGAAAAATATATGAAAGCAGGTAAATCAACAAGTTCTAACATGACAGGCTCAAGATCACCTCTCAATTTCCCTTTTACCTATAGATACTGTTGCAAAGATATATCAATGCTTATTATAGTTTTCCTTTTGCCCCTTTATTTGCTATTTGAATCTTGTATAACTGCTTAATCAGTAATGTTTTACTTTCAGTTTGACCTTTCTCATGGAATTTATGTCATAATGTTCCATAACTAACATGCTGAATGAGTTTTGAGTGGATATGATGAAGAATTATAATGTAAGGCCATGCAGCCTTGTCATGTTCAAGCTATTGACAGTGGATGTATGATTTTCAACCACTGGTCTTTTGAGAAAGATGCTTTCTCTGGTTAGTTTGACTACTTAAGTTTAGTAAAGCACTAAAGATCGTGAGGAGCAGCTTTGTAAGTTACTATTACTTTATACAGTTCCCTCAAAACCTGGCAATATATGCCCTACTCAGAATTTTCTAACTCTTTCTTTTTTTGTTCCTTTGTTTGCCCATTCAATTACTCATACCATGAAAGGGCATATTGGTAAATTTTCATCACATCAAAATGAGAGGTTGAGATGTATGGGTTGGTCTGAATTTTTTTAAATTTTCATCACATCAAAATGAGAGGTTGAGATGTATGGGTTGGTCTGAATTTTTTTTTTCTTCTAAATATTAATCTAGATTTATACTTGTTCTTAATGGACTGGTATGATTTTTTCATCTCTGCTGTCTCAGCAGTTGAAGACACCTAGTCTCTTGAAGTTCCTTAACAACTCCTTGCTTTTCATTTAAATAATGCCCTTTTATATGAAATTTTACTTATTGTTATCTTGTTGAATGTAATTTGATCTTGAAATATCTTATTTTAAATACCCACGATAAAGAAATATGGATTTTTTTTTTTTCAGCAACTTGGATAGAAAAGTCTTCCCCATATGGCTTAGACATTCTCCCATTATTCTCTTTCCGGAAAAGGAACAGAAAATTCTTCCATATAACCTGGACTTCTTGCTTCTTGTGTATGCTCCCAAAACCACTTGTGCAGAGTACTAACATCCGTCTCTTCTTCCGTGGCAGTTGTCAGAATATGAAGGCTACCAACCAGAAAATGATTTGGAGGTTGGCTCCAACAGCATTTACTCAAGAGATGAATATATAGAAGGTGAGGATGGGGAACTTTCATGGTTCAATGCTGGTGTGAGGGTGGGTGTGGGGATTGGCCTTGGCATCTGCCTTGGAATTGGAGTCGGTGTTGGACTGTTGGTTCGCACCTATCAAGCCACCACCCGAAATTTTAAAAGGCGGCTCATCTGATCCTGTTCTGGAGAGTTACTGCCTCAACTAGTATCAATCACAACCACTGGAACTTTTTGTTATCACCCCTCATCCATAAAGCAGCTAACCTGGTTCTGCTTCAATGGCACCTTTTTCATGCTGTGAAATTTTAGAAAGTAGGAACTTTCTGCTTGTTTCTGACACAGCTTTCCTTGCACTTGTTATGTGCTTCTGAGCCTGTTTTGTTTAACAAAAAGGTCCAGGGCAATTGAGATTCTGTGGCAGCATACGCGTTTTTGCTAGTATCTCTTCCCTTTACATGTAAATCCCATGGACAAGACCTGGGGTATCATTTTAATTTATTCATTTATTTTGATTGGCTTTTGTTTTTTTCTTTTGTGGCTTGCGAATGTTTGCAAGCAGAACTGATTGAACAAGTGCTTTTTTTGTAATCCGATCTTTCTACTGTTGGAAAAACATAGATATCCCTTGGTCTGGTGTGTCAGTGCTAAAAGCCAACTACAGGTGGGAGACACATGTGAAGAGCTTGGCGGGGCTGCATGATAAAAGAAATAATTTGTTTAGTGGATATGAGAGCATGAGATGGTTTTCAGTGTTCTTTATGGTAGCTCTTTCTTTTGCCCGGGTTGGATACGTTCTCCGACCAAATGATGAAGGGACGTAACGTGCAAGCATCAGGTACCGGTTCTTTGTTGTTCTCTTCAAATCCATCTAATGACTCCAAATCATTTACTGAAATTAGCTTTAAATTCTGAAAGATTCTGAAACTGCTTGCTATGACAACAAGCTAATACAAGCAAGCCTATCTTGGATGTACCAAGATTAGGAGAAGCGATCTCCTTTCAAAAAGGAAAACCCATTTTGGTTGGCCCATTTAATCACCTTGGTGACCCTTAGTGTTACGCTAGTTCAATGTGGATGCAAATTTTCAGCTTTTGTTCAGCATATCACAATTTGGATATTAGATCTTCTGCATTACAAGCTAAATAGTTGAAAAATTAATGAAGTCTAATCAACCAATTCAGTTAATGGAGAAACAAGTTTCATAGCAACATGAAAGAACATCCACCTGCTATAATAATTCATGGGGCATAGATTTTCTTTCACATAGATTCTCCAATGAATGCAATGCACTGAAAAACAAAAGTGAAGAGGCTAAAACACCGTGTACAGCAAAACACAAGTGAAGAGACTAATTTCCTGAGCAGAATGAGACGGATGTTTCTCTGCATGATGGTATATTCTTTAGAAACTTTGTTCGTCTTCATTGTATAAATTCTTCAAGCAAAGAGAGCATCTTTTAGAATGATTTCTGGTGAAACAGAAAGAAATAGATCCACACAATAAGTAGGGTACCAAAGAATCCTGTCAAGCTGTCAAGGTAATGATCAAGAGTACCCACTGTGTTACTAAGCAGCTACATGCTGCATGGAAATTTTAGTGGTGCTTTTGCTCAACTTGCTTGTGCAGCAATCTGTGATGGTTCCTGTGCAACCTCGGAAGTTGAGCGCCCATTGGTTGCTTGGTTGGCCTGGGCTGGTTTTTCATTCGAATCCCAAATGCTTGCTGATCTGATATCATACTTTAACATCAATTTGGAGAACTCCTCATGGTTGTATTGTATCTTGTTCTTTCCTCCAAACTCAAGGGGAAGTTTCTCAACATCGAAGTACTTGCACATGAGCTCTTTGCTTTCCGCATTCTTTGGATAAACAAAATGCACCTTTACAAAGGTTTTTGGGTCTAAGAAATATTTGACAATCTGCAATGGGAGAATAGAATAATGTGAGAGGAATATCACATAACAAAGAGAATAATTGTAAGTGCTTAACATATTCCAGATACAAGAAGAGAAAAAAAAGAACCAGTGACTTGCTGAAGTTATTCATGAACCATTGCAGTTGATCCTCATATTCAAGAGATTTGAAACAATAATTTCATGCATTTTTCATTTTTAAGGTTGCCTTCTTAACTAGATAGTATTAAAGGTGATAGACAATAGACGAGGAAGAAGTGCATGTAATTGTAATTTTCTATGGTTGCTTATAGACTGCATAAAGTGTACCATAGCATAAAGGGATGTATGAACTCAACCTTCCAAAAGGCTTCAAAGATTCTGGGAGGATTGTAAAAAAATGCAGCAGCAAGCCTCTCAGGATAATGATTTTGCAAAATCTTTGCAGTTTCTCGAGCAGTCTTTATGGGGACTGAATTACTCAATGACCACCCAGTGAAGTCTATCAAAAATGCCATTTGCTCTTGACCCTCAGGCATATTGAGAATTGCATTCTCCAAGATATACACCAGAAACTGAATTTGATTGTCATGTGATGATGTGTTCTGTAAACTAAACATAATCAAAACTCCGTTCTTTGCTGTGAAACCACAAGAATGCTCTTCAAGTAAAAGAAAAAAATATTCTGCGCATACCTGTTTTGCTGGTGTCATTACAATAACGGTTCTTCCTTCTCGATCATGAAAATTTGCTATGCACAATTTACCAGTTTCACCTTCAATAGCAACTTCATGCTGACAGAATCACAAATTGCAGTAAGTTAATTTCTTGATTAATGATTTAATAGCCAAGAGATGTCACAGGACAGTAGAACTTACCCAGCAGATCTCTTCTGGCTTGTAAGTTGATCGCCACTTGAGTGTCTCTTCCAACATTTTTTTTGACTTATCAACATTCCAGTTCCTAGCTTCCAAATATCTCCTCAAGCATGCATCAGTGCAGTACTGCAAGCTACGTCCAGACAAGGGTCCAATTGCAGTTCTTAGCTCATTGATCTGTTTGTAGAATGAATACTGAATAAGCTCAAGTATTTGTATCTACTTTATGCACTCCTAACAAAACAACAGATTAGATGCAGCTCTGTCAATGAAAATCCAATGAACTAGGGATGATTTCAGGTGCTTCACCAGAGCTGTTCATCAAGAAATTATATGGAAATACTCGGATACTCTTAGAAAGTACTGTTCCGTGCATCTGGAAGTTTATCAAAACATCTATGTTTTTCAAATCTTGGGCTACATAGTGTCAGCATTGCAACTATCACATGAATAATCTGAATTCTGTAATTACGGGAAAAATCTAGCTTACAAATATCAAAGAATCCATAGCTTTCAATACTCTTTGCTACCTCTATCTAAAACAATCACTAAAAAGAATTTGTAGAACACTATAAATATTGTTTTAGACATTAATAAACTTGACTTATGGTTAATTTCTAGAAGGCATATTTCTTTAATGGAGTAACTATGTCATAATTTAGCAAAATCTACAATATATATTTTACAAATTTCTCAACCATTAACATATTAAATTTAATAAAAATAAAAATGTTATTTCTGAATACATACAAAGAATATAACCAGTTGTTCTTCTAAATCAATTTGCATATACAAGGGCAATCGATACCTAAATGTACAATGCTTTAGCATTGACTTCTGTCTTTTTAATGTTCAGAGGATAACAACTCCATATACTTAACCATGACATAAAAAAGTACCATCAATATCCATATCACACAATATAACCTAGTCACATGCATTGCACTTGCAGACATAGAACCATTCATCATGGCAGCTCCGATACATGCACATGCCTTAAACATGTCCTTGAAAAAATAACTCAACATTGCAGGAGAGTAACAAGCCTAATTGACCGCAGGCAACAGATAATGACAATATTAGCATGAGCATGTATGTGCTTTAGATTAAATCGTTTACATGGTTAGCACAGCAGGTGCAGAGTGCACTGTGAATTGAGATGGCATATGTCCTGGTTTTTGGTCTCTTGTCCATACTCATATGTAATGAGTTGATAAAGATGACTAGTTCTCATCAAATGTTAGATAAGACATGATAAAAATATCAGATACGGGTATTAGTTCTAGTCCTTGATCGGATAAAAGGATAAATCCTGAACCCCTGAAACCTAATCTATTAACAGAGATGAAAGTACAGAAACTATGATATACCCCTGCCACCACCACCAGAAAAAAGAAAAAAAAAAAAAAGAGAAGAAGAAAAAGGGAAAAGAATAAATAGTCCCCTATTTCCAATTCTATGATCAACCAAATAAATCCTACTGCTTAAGGATGTTGGATATCAAATGTACCTAAATCTCTCTAATTACTCTAGGGCTAGGTAAGTGGAATGAATGCAGGAAGTGAGGAGCAAAAAGGAAGAGCATTTGATGGATGGCTGTGATTCCATGGTTCCATCTAATGTTCTGTATGGAAGGAGGAAAAGAAAAGATAGAAATAAAGAGAAGGACATAGTGCGTTGAGACCTGGCAATAATGATTCTTTTTCTAAAGAAAAGGATAGTGAATGGCATGTGTATAATGTGCAAGACGTTATAGGCAGGCCTTTTGACGAGACTTTGAGGCTTTCGCATTATATATAGTGGATCACTGAAAGTGTTGTAAGGTACATCAGTTAAGATAATACGTGAGAAAATTTATATTAAAAGGCCTTGTATGGCCAGTCACTTTAGCAGTCTCTTACATTGAGACTGGCCACCTTTTTCCCTTTATTTTCCTCCTAGTCTACCTGTTCTCTTTTCTTCTCATTTTTTAATCCTTTCCTATATTCTTGTTCCCTTTCTTTCCTCCTCTTTTTTCGTTGTTCTTTTTCCTTGTTATCGCTCTTTTGCTCTTTTCTTCTTCCCTCTTATGTTTCTTCTTTTCTTTTCTCTTCCTTGCTGAACTACTCCTTCCTCTTATAAAATTGTCACAGCTCACTAAAAGCTCCTAGTAATCAGCGATCTCTCTTAAAGAATACCATGTTTTACTTAAGGTCACCCCAAAATACCAACCCTCTATGGCCCTGATTTCTTACAAATCACATAAAACAAAAAGAAACAAAATGGACACACAAACAAATTAAGAGACCTAATCTTAAACCTCATCCAACTTTCAACCACATCAGAAAACTTCTGTATAAAATTCTGAAGGGGCAAATTTCTGTATAAAATTCTGATGGGACTTAATTGCACACGAGGACAACAACTGTGTAGCTCAGATCAAATCACTACGTAGTGATTTCCGGTTCATGATTGCTGAGGTTTCCTTGAAGAACTTTGTTGACTCAATGAAGTGTCTTGAGCAGTATGTAGATTTCTGAGAGCAAAAGAATCGGGAAAGGATAATTTAGAAGAATGAACTAATCAGCAATCAGTTGTTTAAGAGTTTGCATCTTTATTATCACAGATTGTTGAAGGTTTATATTTCTGGGGAAGATAAATAAAGGTCTAAACCAATTGAAGTTGTTCTTTCTATTTTATCTATAATTTGTCAAGAAAAAGGAGATAAAGGGTTGGAACTACATAGAACCATTACAGTTGAATGTAGGCTAGCTAAGGATGCATTTGGTTAGCCACTAAAAAACTACTTTTTTTGCTTTTTGATTTTTAAAAAGCAAAAATCAAAAAGCAATATTCGATAATACCATGAAAAGCAAAAAGCAAAAATAAAAAAATCAAAATAATTGCTTTATATGCAAAGCAAAATCTTTTACTTTTTGCTTTTTTCTTTGCATATAATTGCATTTTGCTTTATAGCAACGTGGTTATTAAACATGCTTTTTGCTTTTTTGCTTTATTGCTTTTGCTCAATAGCAAAAATCAAAAAAATAAAAAATATTTTTAAAAATCAAAAAGTGTAACTAAACGCACCCTAAACTTCTGAAGATTTGTCATCTAGAAGAGATGGGGCCACACTATATAGTGATGTGAAGTTTAGATTTCAGGCATGAACAAAGAATCAGAACCTTCAAAAGAGATCCAGGCACATAAAAATGTCAAATCTTCGAGTACTGAAGAATGAAACAACACCCACACCAACATGCATGCACAAAGAAAATTCACAAAACTGGGTTAAATAGCATTAGCACCCACTATATTTTTATGTACGTTACTACTACGGAAAATATGATTAGTCTTGTCACTATAAAAAATTTCACAAGAAGAAAAACATACTTTATAAATTTTGACGGGATGGAGGGATGGTTAACGAAAGAACCAAATAGATATGTTTTCTTGTATATGCTCACTGAAGCAATGAAGAAGTTGGTTCTATGACTTCCATCTCTTAAACATCATTACAAAATTAAAAAACAAAGCAGGGCAATATACCCTAAAATACAAAGTACCCAACTTGATTAATGTATGTTGTAATAGCTCACAGAAAAGCTAAAATGATTAACTAATGATGCCAAGTGACTACCATCGAGATTTGAGATAATGCTAGTTTTCTTTACAATGAAGAGAGGGAGAGAAAATGCTAATTTTGTGTGTTGATTATTGCAAGAAAGAACAATAATAGCATAATAGCCTAAAGTTAAAACTTTAGTCTTGAACCAAGAAGAAATGAAGAGAAAAAAAAGGGGTCATATGGATCCAAAACATAGAACAAACTCTAGAAGGAAAAACATTAATAATTATTTTTTATACAAATTTTTTGTCAAAGAAATTTAGTAAAATGAATGTCTCTTCGCTACCCACAAAAGGTGGAAAAATCTATTAACAACTTTTGTATTATATGATGTTTTATAACTTTCTGCTTTATGAAATGAGAGCAGAATCTGAAAACATGACAACCATATAACTGATCTTCATGCAGGAATAAATTTCACAAAATCTAGGTCATCATACTCCACCTAATGATTGATCCCAGACAATTTTGCTTGGTCAACTCTTCTTTCTAATTGAAGCAAATACTGGTAACTACATTCAGAAACTCTACCATGATAACTATAACCAGCAAACCTAAAATTTAAGTAACATAGGAATGAGGTATTTATCGAACAAAACTCACGGTAAAATTCATATTTATGAAGGTACAGACTTCTTTTCTTTAAAGAAAAAAAAAAACACAAACCAGAATATCATGACAATCAAATCGAGCCAACATGATTGTAGGATTGGTTCTGTTTAATTACCTTTGCTTCTTGGTGTACAGTACCATTGTCCTGAATATCATGAGTGTTTTGCTTCTTGCGAAACATGACTGCTTCACTACAAAAATATGTTCCATTAGATAGCAGATATACTCATGTCATTCACAAAAGAACAAAAGAAGAGAATCTTGTAAACTCAGGTTAACATGATCAAAAAGGAACTCATTGATTTCAAAAAATAACTAAGGTCTCCATACATCAAATAAGGGAATTTTCTTCATAAAGAATACAAAAAAATAAAAAGAAGAAAAATTCATGCTGGTGCAACAGTAATCTTATTTACGGTTGTGAACAATACAATTTGAAGCTTCAAAGAATATTCCACATTTCAAACTTACTGATGGAGGCTTTGAGAGGAGATGATGGAAGATCAAAGATCAAATACCATATTGCACCGGTCCATATTGGTTGTATCATACTAGACCACTAGAGAATCCATACACAATACACCTAGGGGTGCAATCAAGCCAAGTTGAGTCAACTAACTGGAAGCTCGAGATTGACTTGACTCAAAATACTTGGGCTCGAAACTCGGCTCAAGCTCGAGTTTGAGCTCGAAATCGAGCCTTATCTTACTAATAATATATATAATAATATATACATATTATAAATAAAAATAATATTATTTAAAATATATAAATTCAAATAGGCTCGCGAGCTTTCGAGTCGAGTATCCTGCTATTTGAGCTCAACTCGTAAAGCTATTCGAGCTACTCGAGCTTGACTCAAGCTCGATAATAACCAAGCCGAGTCGAGTTTGAACTTGAGTAGCTCGTGAGCAGCTCGACTCATTTGCACCCCTAAATACACCCACCGTACTCTGGGTTAGTACCAAGATATGGATTATACCAATACTTGGTAAAGCCATTACTGGTTACTAAAACCTATACTTAAAACCTTGGATGAAAGATAAAACAATCAATTTTAAAGTCATTTACAAATTAATATAGTTGCTTAGCCCCCTACAATTTAATTAGTGAAAATTTTTCATCGAACAAAATCCCCTAGTGAAAAGATGATTTAAGTTGTATCGCAAACTTAGGCCTTGTTAGGGATGATAATGAGAGGGGCTCAAATAATGATCAATTCTATGGTGTTCACAATTCAAAATAGCATGGCGCACAAGAAATAAGGGGTGTGAGCAATTCTGGAACAGATTGAACAAATAAATTTAGCAATACTTGCTTTAGATACACATTAATTCTGATTTTCATGGTAATTTTCTGTCCTACAGATACAGATTTAAAAAATGGGACTGTTCACTTATAAGTCTAAACACCAATTTGCTTGCAACCTAAAATTAACAACGATAACAACAACAAGCAGCATGTAGAAAGGTATAACCCAAATATGCTATCACAAACACCTGCATTGTAGAGAATTTTGAAAGTTCTAACAAAACAAATCCAAAAGTTTAAACTTTTACCTTATAGAATGCTACAGCTTGATCATTATATTACATCTTATTCTTGTTTGCTTAAAACATAACAGAACCGTAATCTCATTAATAACATTTGCTTATGCTTTTTGTGTCAAAGTCCAACAAAAAAACTTTTTAAAAATAATTTTGACCAACAATGAGAACTTACATAAAAAACACAGGATCCAATCTACATAAATCACTCTACGGTGTGGACCCGGAAAATCATGTTTTGTCAACTTATCAACTTGCAAAAGATAAAACCAGACTAGCATACAGAGGATTATAGGATTTAGATTGACAGTGGGCCCTTGATGCCTCCTTACTTAGGAGCATAGGTAAAGCACTAGCTTGTTGGAACCAATAAATAGCCGTCATAAAAGAAACATAAGAGAGACGAAAGCTCCATTCAAACCAAAACGAGAGATGAAAGCAAAGCGCTAAAACAAGCCCTCAATCCTTCAACAACGACAATCCTCCCACATAAAAGCACACACAAACAGTTGCAAGATACCTTTCAGACAAAATTACCCAAACCGGGGCTGGAGACACTGTTCATAAACTCAGAAGGATCTCAAAACGACCTGAGAAGGAACCAACTGCAGGCAAAACAGATCCCCCTTTAATACCCCAGTCCAAAATTAATATAAAAAAATCACCAAAATTAATGATTAATAGCCCATCGAAACCAGAGCATATTAAGATCAACGTAACCAAGAGGAAAAAAAAAGAACAAAATTAAAAAATCAGATGAATTCAAGAAAAAGCTCGGAACCGAGCAAATTCCTGACGCTAATTTCAATCTGTCCATCAATCATTCTCTCTCTTGAGGGAGGGAGAGAGAGAGAGAGAGACACTGTACCTGGTGGAGGAGAGTGAGAGGGAAGGGAATGGAGGAGACCGGGATCGATGCCTTGGGTTTTCTTAAATGCTTTCCATTGTATCCTATGAGAGGGGAAAGAACTCTTTCTTCTTTTTCTGGAGCTCCCTCTCTTCTGCCCTGGTGTTTCGCTTAAAAAACAGCGGCATTGGTCTCCCTTCGCAATTCTTTAGACCGAAGACTTTGGACTCTCCCACGCCCTCTTTATGGTGGCCGGTGGAATGGGAAGGGCGACGGATTTAGAGTTCGTTGGTATTCGGAAGACCGGGACTGATCATAATTGTTCCATACATTTCATCCACAATGACGGTTTTATTTATTCTAAATAAATATTTTTAGATATTTTTCAGCACGCATCGTGCTGAAGAGGAGCCATCGGTTTTTAAATGATGATGGCGAAGGCCATCCAAGCATCGGATTCTACCATAAAAATAGGAAAAAAATTCCATCAAATCCAAAATATCTTATACATTGCACCAATCAGAATGTGCAACGTGGCATGGATGATGGGAATGGATTGGCACCCCTGGGCATTGGTCTATTTTATGGTAACTACAATTCCGGCATAGGAGAAGTCTACTTATTAGATGGCTCTGATCCAGTAAACAAGTGCGATAGTTACTCGCCACGTTATCCTCTTGTATTTAAACAGTTCAAAATCAAGTGAGAGATACGTGTCATCCGCCACAAATGTGCCTAGCAATTAGTCATCCATTGCATTATCTCCTTGTATTGAGACAGTTTAAAATCAAATGGGAGGTACGTGCGATGCACCACACATATCCTTTGAGATTTGGACTGATCCACTGGCCTGATGTACGCAATAATTTCTCTAGGAAGAGAGGTTTGTAATTTACTTTGTCAGCCGTGGACCTCACGATAGAGAGCCAAGACCTATTCCAAGTCCAAGATGAACTTTTCAACAAATTTGGGGGGACCGGGCCGGGCCATTCTTTTCTGCTTTCCGTGGTGGATTTTGATTCCACCATTCACGTCACTAGACTAGCCAGTTGACAACTCGAGCAAGCGAATTGAAATTTCAATTTTCACTGCTCCATACGATTCAGCTTGGAATTACTAAGTTGGCCTATCAATTTGGACATCTAAATGAATGGACTTTATTCTTTTCAAGAAACATGAGATTTAAGAAATGAGAAGAAGATCACCTGCCATATAATTGCTTACTACATATCAATTAATGGAAGGTAGTGTAAGGATCCGTACGGACGTGTATTCAGTCCTGCATCGATTATTTGCAAGGAAGATGGATACTTATATAGGATCAGAGAATCCAAATAATACCTTCTGACTAGTCTTTTTGGATTAGATCCTAGATTATTACAAATGATACCAGAGCTAGTTATCTTTTGAGCCTAACTAGTGGAATTGATTACTGGTATATGCCGATGGATCGAATGTTCTGTGTTCGGGAGCTAGTCTCTTTTAGGCCTTGTCACGGAGTTGATTGTGGCTATAGTCATTGAAGAAGACTGAGAGAAAATTTTTAAATCTTATTACGATGCATAACATGTTTTAAAAATTAAAATTATATTAGTTCATACATCTATTATTATTATTTTTGAAAAAAAAATTTAATTATACTTGATTTTTTAGGAATATTGATAACTTATTGAGCTCGTAAAGCTCAACCCCCTTTTTTTTTTTAATTTTTTATTTTTTTTTTAGATCAAGAAGATTTTATAAAGCTTGGATCTGAGCAATGAGGAGTATAGAATCTTAGAGAATATTTATTTAAATTTATTTTTGAATAAATATTGATTTTAATTATGATGAGATATTTGTAAGCTATTTTGAATCAATAAAATTAGATGTTTACTTTTGCTAGCCTAAGTATGATTTGATATAATATTTTTGAATGTGAAGATTGGCCTTATATATTTTTTAGGATCTTGCTTTAAGAAATATGTGGCTATCATGTGCCTGATCCCGATGCTGGACTTGGGGTGTGACAGAGTAATATCAAAGCCGATCTAGCCCATAGATTATATGCACTATGGGAACTGCAACACAGATTCATTGAACTGATCATAGACCGATCGTGATATTTATGAAAGAAAGTATGGATTTGGATCTTTAGCTTGATGACGATGTCAATGCTTATAGAGGGAGTATGTGAGGACTCGTGAGGGTATATATTCAGTCCCACATCGATTATTTACTGAAATGATGGATACTTATATAGGACTAGAAAATTCAAATAATATTTTTTGCCTAATCCTTTTGGATGAGCTTCTGCATTGTTACAGGTGGTGTATGGTTAAAGCTTAGCTAAAGACCACCAAACTCACTATTCCCACATCGTACTATTATCTGAGCGATATTATAGCATATGACATGAAGCAATACTCTAGAAAATACACGCATTTCCTCTATTTAATCATTTATCTTGACCTGATCAACATCTACTTCGCCATGCATCCCAACCTAACCATCTGATTCAGATATTTAACCCGCTAAAATAACTATTCGAGCTATTCTAGCCTAACCAACCTTTTTCCTAATTGTGAAAGATGGATCATGCCAAGCCTCTGACCCAAGTCAAATGTGTCTTAAAATCTAAACCAACCTATTTAAATCTTTGCTTGGAAAAAAAAAAAGCTAATTGAGTTGCTAGTAGCTCATTGGATATTCAATAATTTCTTGCTCTCTGTAAGGTTTAAATTGATCAATAGAATATTGAAAGAGAGATTCGAGTTTATGTTTATTTTAGACGGTTTGTATTTATCATCATAAAGTCTATATTTACTATATAAATTTTTTATTTATTATATGAAGTTTATATTTATTTTGGATAGTTTGTATTTATTCTGCCATGGTTTCATATAAGATAGAGAGCAATCCCCAAAGTTTATATCTATCCTGGGTATATTTATATTAGTTTGTGTATATTCTCGTATATTTTGTATTTATTCCACCAAAAGTTAGTATTTATTCTCCTCTCTTATTATTTATTTTAAGAGGACTCTTGAATGACCTAAGGTTTGGTACTTAAGTTTGTATTTATCGACGGTTTGTGTTTATTACCATAATTTTTTTATTAATTATATAAAATTTTTATTTATTATATGGAGTTTGTGTTTATTATAAGATAGTTTGTTTCTATCCTACCATGGTCCATACAAGATAGAGAGCAACGCTCAAAATTTGTGTTTATCCTAGGTATATTTATATTTATTATCCAAAGTTTGTGTTTATCCTGGTATGTTTGTATTTATTATATAGAATTGGTGTTTATCCTCGTATAATTTATATTTATTCCATCAGAAGTTAGTGTTTATCCTTCTTTCTTGTTGTTTGTTTTGAGAGGACCCTTGGATGATCTATGGTTTGGTTCTCAAGTTTATGTTTATCTTGGGCGATTTGTATTTATTGCTATAGAATTTTTATTTATTATATGAAGTTTCTATTTATTACATAGAGTTTGTATTTATTTTAGGATAATTTATGTTTATCTTGCTATGGTCCCATCTAAGACAGAGAGCAACCCCCAAAGTTTATGTTTATCCTGGTCATATTTGTATTTATTATATGGAGTTGGTATTTATCCTCGCATAATTTATGTTATTCTACTGGAAGTTAATATTTATTCTCTTCTCTTATTATTTATCTTGGGGTTACCTTTTGGATGAACCAATTATCCAAGAGAGAATTTTGTGTTTACTACGAAAAGTTTTGGTTTATTCTGAAAAATTAAGTTTAATATGGGTTGGGGTAATTCATTCATTCAAAACAATATATAACCATATATTTTCAAATCTTAACGACTAAATATCATGTACATCATATACATATAATACATATCCAAGTGAAAATAGTACCCATCATAACATAATTATAATCAAATAACCTAAAACATCGGTGAGTCAAATTGCTCTTCCTCAGATGAATAACTGCTGATGTAGGCTTTGAAATCATCTTCCCATACCAGTAAGTCACATGAAACATAATATAAACTAATTAATCAAAAAGATGTAGCTTTTACTAATGTTTGTCTTAATATGGGTCAGTTTGTGCTAAACTACTTTGCATTATCAATTATAAAGAGTAAATATCTAAAGTTCACAATCATCAATATGACATTAAATGTACAAGACCGAATAGAATAAATCATATTGTTGTATAAGAGTAGTATATATATTCATTCACAACCATGTACAACTATATATCTTTATATCTTAATGTTTGAACAAATCATGTATATCACTTATATATAATACCTATCCAAGTCAAAATAGTATCTATCATAACAAAATTATAAGCATATGATCTATAATACTGGTCAGGCCACACGGTCATCGAATTCCTCTTCCTTAAATGAACTACCGTAGGTTTCAAAATCATCTTCCTATAAAAAGTATAACTATCTAGTAAGTCACAAGAAAAAGATTCTATCAAACATAATATAAATAAATTAATTATAATGAAGTAGCTTTTACTAATGTTTGTCTTGCATGTGCGAATATTATGACTCTTTTGTTGATATTTCTTGTATATCTATTATCTTCACTGTAACTTTCATTGAGTGCTTGAATTTGCTAAGCATTTTGCGATCTTTATAGTTAGAAATTAGGGAATCTTTAAATATGACATAATTATCCTTTATTTTTTTCTATTTGGCTATATTACGTCATAGCTATTAGAAACTAAGTATAGCTCTCATCTGTATGTAATACTTATTCTTTAAGTAGGTTCTTCTTCAGTGAACAAACTTTTATAATGATGGACTTTACATCATTCATGACAAGATCATATATTTCACAGAGGGTATAACTATCATATGCTAATTTTAAAAGCTTTTTATATAGTCCATTAAATCTTATAGTTCTTGACACGTCCCCCTGAATTTTACTTACTCTTTGTACCATATCAATACTTCTTTCTTTGGTAGATTTCATCCAATATTTTAATATGTAATATGCAGGGATATGGTAAATTCATAGAGTAATAAGAATTTTTAACACATGAGCATATAGAATACCACTGTATTCAAACATTAGACATGAGCATGAAAATTTCTCATATGACATGATACATGTTATATAGTTTGGTGTTCTTTTGATTGGATTTCTATTTGAGGTATCAATCTCAATTATATGATACAACTTGTACTTCTCGACCTTCTTTATATTATACATGATGGTCATTTTGAGATGCTTTATAAAAAACTTAAAAATATTTCTTGTATACATTTCAAGAGCATATTTCTTGATTGAATACTTTGACCATAAAATTGGTTGAACATGATATGTATAGAAGTTCTCCTTATCCTCTTGGTCATATCTACTCTCCAAGACTGTCTCATACTGAGTAACAAACTTAAAAGCATACATATAATTGTCCACATAATCTTTAAATAATGAGTGTATACTTTCACTATATTTTGTTGTAGATATAAAAATAAATAATATATATCTAAAGTATGCAGACACCCATTAAACTTATATGCTAAACATGTGATCAAGGCAGGCCTTAGACTCCAAAGAGTACTTCTTGATAAATATATCCCAACAATGCTCAAACTCCTATGGAGAGATAGAAGCATTGATGCAATGCTGAAGATATTCCTTAAATCTATCATTTATATTAACAGAACGAACATATATTTTTTGATATTCTTCAGGATATGTCACTTACAAAATGGATGATGATATTAGGAAAAACATGCTCAATTGCCTTTTTCATTACTAGATCATGATCAAATAATATGTATTTCAGATGCTTACCATTAAGTGCCTCTAGAAAAGTTGGAAGGCCCAAATAAATGATTTGGTGCACTCATCTCGCACCAGTGCATAATTAAATAGAATCGACTGCATGTGGTGGTTGATGTTGACAAATGGTGCAAAAGACATGCTGTATTTATTTGTCATGTATATAGTATCAAATATCATCACATCATCTAAGTATTGGTAAGATAATCTTTACCTTCCATCAATCCAAAAAATATTCAGCATGCTATTGTCGGCATCTAATTGGATGGCATAAAAGAAGATTGGATTCTCAGCTTATCGAGATTGAAAATGATTAACTGTTGCTTGTAGGTTAATATTGAATAACTATTTTTGGAAGTTGGTTCTAAGATTGCTCCGATCCTTCTTAGTAAAGCTTATATTTTGTATATCTTTATATAATTATGAGATAGTACCTATTGGGGATAAACCCCGCTCCTGCCAAAGTCTAGTTCGATGCTCAGCCCGATGCGACTAGTGGCCGCAGAAGAGATTCCACGGATGGGCTTCAGTCGAACTGTCAAGCGACTGAGCTCCTCAAACTTTCAGCGACAGGATCGAACCCTCCCTCGGTCGGGCCTCAAGCGGTCGCCTCCTCGGCCGAACTCCTACATCCGGCCGAACTTCTCAGCGGCCGGACATTAGCCGAAGTCCTTCAAACTGACCGAACTCCCAAGCGGCCGAGCTTCATACTCCCAGCGGCCGAACTCCTTAAGCGACCATTCTTTCGGCCGGACGAGCTCCTTCGGACAACCAGCGCCCAAACTCCTCAGCAGTCGGCAGCGGGTCGAACTACTTAGCTGCCGAACTACTTCTGATTACTCAATTGCCGAGCTTCGATCAGACTCCTGCAAAGGCTGAACTGTCTCTACGTCGTTACAGTCAGGCGCCTGCAGGAGCCGAACTCCCCTCAAAGCTTCCTCTCAGGCCGAGCTTCTAAGGAAGCCGGACTCTTTATGGAACCCTCCAACGATCGAGCTTCTAAGAAAGCTGGGCTCCCTACAGACTTCTTCAGTGGACGAGCTTCTCAATGGCCGAACTCCTTATGATGGATTACTGCAGGCGATCTTACTACGATTACACGACAATAACAATCGATATTTATCGGCAATAACGATCGACATTTATCGACAATAACAATCGACAATAACGATCGGCATTGATCACGACAGTTACGACGCTCATTAACCAAGGTGGTTACAACAAGCTCCCTCTATAAAAGGACCCTCCGAATTCACTGAGGCCAGGTTCTGAAAACCCTTTTCTTCTCCTCTATGCTCTATCGAGCACTCCATTCCTGTTGACAGGAACTAACTTGAGCGTCGGAGGGTCTTGCCGGAGCCACCCCCCACCGATTCCGAGCGAGACTTTATTTTGCAGGTTCCTGATGGCAGCCTCTTCGGCCTCAACTCCGGCGATGATAAGTTTCTGCGTCAACAGATTGGCGCTAGAAGGAGGGGCCCATACCGGCAAAGATTCTTCTCTTAAAGAAGGCCGGTGTTCCTTTGTTCTTAAAGGAGTACTCGATAGATCTCTCTTCTTCTTAAGTCAAATTTTCTTCCAAAGAAAAAAGATGCCCCCTAGGAGAGCCTCCACCCGGAGATCGGCGGCCTCCGCGGCCCGGTCTCGTTTGAGTCTGTCCGCTCCTGCTCCGATCGCAGTGACTCAGGCTCATTCCGCAACCCGACGATCGGCGGCCTCCACGGCCCAATCCCATCCAGATCCATCCACTACCGCTCCAGCCTCGGTGGGCCAGGCCATAGTAGATGCTGAACAGTTCAACCTGCTCGTCCAGCAGGTCCGTGGCCTTACTGAGGCAATTCAGGCGGTGCAGGCCATGCATCAGCCAGCCGCCGTACCAGACCAACCGGTGCAAGATTCTCCAGAGCCGAGTGGTCCGATCCAAAGGCAATCGATATGGGCTACCCGACCTCCAATCCCCGGAAAAAGGAAAGCAACGAAAGGAGAGCCCTTGTTCGAACCACAGCTCGTCCCAGGGAGAAGCATTTTATCCATCCAGCAAGAAGACTTTGGAGATAAGAGGCCATGAAGATCTTCTGGATCAAAGGCTCTTAGAAATGAGCCGACGAATCGAAGAACTCCGCCACGCTCCTTCCTCATACGGTAATGAGATCCGAATCGACCCTCCATTCTCACAGAAAATTATGCAAGAACCAGTCCCGCCGAACTTCAAACTCCCACAGTTTGAGAGCTATGATGGGACCACTGATCCGGTCGACCATCTGGAAGCCTTCCGGACGACGATGCTGCTCCATGGCGCGCCAGACGCCATCCTGTGCCGGGCTTTTCCCTCTACTCTTAAAGGAGCCGCAGGAACTGGTACTCGGCACTCAAGCCGAATACCATCCTGTCGTTTGACCAAATGAGTCAATAATTCGCGGCCCACTTCGTTAGTAGTCGGCGTCCACGCCGAAGTTCGGACTCCCTAATGGCTATCAGGCAGAAAGAGGGGGAATCCATCCGGGCTTTCATTTCCTGGTTTAATACTGCTGCGCTAGAGGTCCGGGACATGGACCAGTCGGTCGCCATGGCCGCTCTCAAAAGCAGCCTTCAGAAGAACGATCTATTGTTCTTCCTGAAAAAGAAGCCTCTCAGGGATTTTGCCGACATGCTGGCTCAGGCTGAAAGTTATGCCCGAGTAGAGGAGGCTTTCGAGGCTAAGGACGGCGAAGTCAGCGGTAAGTGGCTAATCGATAGGCTAGATAGATCCGTCGAAGAAAGAAAGCGGACTAAAGCTCGGCCGCGCTCCCTAGATAGATCCGCGAGCAAGAAAGAAAGCGGAATCCTCCTCGAAGCTCGGCCGCGCTCCCGGACTCCCCCTGATCGCGAGCAAGCCTGGATTCCTCCTCAAGCTCGGAAGCGGGGAAGCCCTGACGAAAGGATGCGCCGAGGTTCTCCTCAGCGCCGAAGTTCTCCCCGACGACGACGATTCCACAACTACACCCCCCTTAACACCCCGAAGACTCAAGTTCTGATGGAGATCCGAGAACGGCTTCCGAGACCAGAGAGAATGCGTTCCCACCCTTACAAGCGTAATCCCAACAAGTTCTGCCTTTACCATCGCGACCACGGTCATGACACTGAGGAGTGCATTCAACTCCAGGACGAGATTGAAGAGCTCGTCAGGCGAGGTAGACTAAGCCAATTTCTTCGAAGACGGCCTGAGGAGGTGGAAGATCGGCTGAGAATGATGCCAAGCGGGGAAAACCAACAAGAGGATCGGCCGCCTGTTGGCGTCATCAACACTATCTTAGGAGGACCTCGGCAAAAGGAAGCCAGCAGGCTCGAAGGATCGATGAAGAAACGGAGGATTATGGAGCCTGTAGCCTTCACTGAGGAGGACGGCCAGGGAATCCAATTTCCACATAACGACGCGGTTGTAGTTTCATTGAATATTGCTGATTACGATGTACGCCGCATTCTCGTAGATAATGGAAGCTCAGCTGATGTGTTGTTTTACGATGCCTTCTCAAAAATATCCCTACCTGACGATCGATTGGGGCCGATGAATTCTCCGCTAATCGGATTTGCTAGGCAACACTGTACCAGTCGAAGGTATCATAACTTTGACTATAGCAGCGGGGCAGCACCCAAAGCAAGCCAAGGCTCGGGTCGACTTCTTAGTTGTAAAGATCCCGTCCGCCTATAATGCGATCCTCGGCCGACCTGATTTAAATGCACTCCGGGCGGTGGTATCGACTTATTACTTGAAGATGAAGTTCCCTACGAGCCATGGGGTTGGAGAAGTCAGAGGAGACCAGGCTCTAGCAAGGTATTGTTACTCGATCGCCTTGCATAAGGGAGATCGGCCCGACCCCTATCTTGTTGACGGACTGCTGGACGTCCGCGACGACCTCAATGAAGAACGGGTTGAGCCGGCAGAGGACCTCGTCTCTGTGTCCTTGAATGACGGAAGCTCGGAGCATATGGTGCAGATCGGTTCCAACCTGACGGTCGAGGTTCGGGAGCAGCTCGTCGCTTTCCTCAGAAGAAACACGGACGTCTTCGCTTGGACCCCAGCGGATATGCCAGGAATCGACGCCGAGGTCATGGAACATCGGCTGGCCATCGATCCGAAACACCGGCCGGTAAGAGAAAAGCTACGCCAGCATGCCCCGGAGAGGCAGAAAGCGATCGCTGAAGAAGTAGATAAACTCCTTAAAGCCGGACTAATCCGGAAAGTTCACTACCCGACCTGGGTTTCGAACGTGGTTCTTGTCAAAAAGACAAACAACAAGTGGAGGATGTGCGTCGACTTCAAAAAGCTGAACAAAGCCTGTCCAAAGGATAGTTATCCCCTGCCCAGGATCGATCAGTTGGTGGATGCAACCTCGGGTCATGAGCTCCTCACCTTTATGGATGCCTTTTCTGGTTACAACCAGATACGCATGGCGCCTGAAGACGAAGAAAAGACCGCCTTCATTACTAACCGAGGTCTTTATTGCTACAAAGTCATGCCTTTTGGACTCAAGAACGCGGGGGCAACGTACCAGCGTTTGGTCAATAAAATTTTCAAGGAGCAGATCGGCCGCAACATGGAGGTGTACGTAGATGACATGCTTGTCAAAAGCCGAAACTTCAACAGACCATCTGGCCGATCTTGAAGAGAGACCTTCGGTGCACTTAGGAAGCACAAGATGAAGCTGAACCCAACCAAATGCGCCTTTGGCGTAACCTCCAGAAAAATTTCTTGGGTTCATGGTGTCAAAGCGAGGAATCGAGGCAAACCCCCAAAAAATCCGAGCTATTAGGGAAATGACCACTCCAAAGACGATCAAGGAAGTTCAGCGCCTGGCCGGGAGGGTGGCATCCCTAAATCGTTTCGTCTCAAGGTCGGCTGAACGTTGCATGCCCTTCTTCGAGGTTCTCAGGCGACCAAAAGACTTCAACTGGACGGTGGAGTGTCAACAAGCGTTCGAGGAGCTCAAAAACTACCTCGGCACGCCCCCGCTGCTGGCAAAATCCGAAGCATGGGGAAGAATTGTTCTTGTATCTAGCTGCTTCCTCGGTGGCCTTGGCAGCAGTCCTTGTTAGGGAAGAAGCAAAGACGCAACGACCGATCTACTACGTGAGCCGAGTCCTGAGGGACGCGGAGACCAGATACTCAAGGATAGAAAAAGTGGCTTACTGTCTCGTAATTGCTGCCAGGAGGCTCCGACCTTATTTTCAGGAGCACACCATAACGGTCCTCACGGATCAACCAATAAAAGCAGTTCTCCACCGAGCAAATGCTTCCGAAAGAATCACAAAATGGGCAATTGAGCTCACGGAGTTTGACATCAACTACCAGCCCAGGCCATCAATCAAGGCCCAGATACTGACGGATTTTGTAGTAGAGTGCACCATTCCAGACGAAGCCGAACTTGAATCAAGCGAGACAGACACAAAAGCAAGATCGAGCCTTGACGAAGCCGAACCATCACAACCGAACTTCCCCGAAGAAAGCGCCGACCTCTCTGAAGGTTTCTGGGTTCTGCACGTGGACGGTTCATCCAACTCCACTGGAGCTGGTGCGGGGTTGGTCTTGGTCAGCCCCGAGGGAGTTGTCGCCGAGTATGCGCTGCGCTTCGAGTTTTTCCGCTACCAACAATGAAGCCGAATATGAAGCACTGATTGCTGGATTAAAAATAGCAAAGGAGCTAAGGGTAGATCGGCTCCGAGTCTACAGTGATTCCCAACTGGTGGTCGGCCAAGTTGGCGGCAACTTCGAAGCAAGAGAGGAGAGCATGGTGAGATACCTCGGGAAGGTGAAGAGTTTGACCCCGACCTTCGGCAGTTTCGTCATTCAGCATATCCCAAGGACAGAAAATGCGAGAGCCGATTTTCTTTCCAAACTGGCCACTTCGGCTCCAGCCGAACTGCCCAAAGAAGTGTTTCTGGAAATTATGAAGTACTCGACCACAGAAGAACCTCAAGACATCCTACAGACGGAATTCGAGCCCAGCTGGATCGATCCATTGGTCGCGTACCTTAAAGAGGGGGTTCTTCCTCACGACCAAAAAGAAGCTCGGAAACTCAAGAATCAGGCCTCCCGCTATGTCTTATACGAAGGCAAGCTATATAAAAGGTCATACTCCCTCCCATTGTTGAGATGTCTCCGACCTTCAGAGGCTAATCTTGCACTATGGGATGTGCACGAAGGACTTTGCGGAAGCCACTTAGGAGCAAGGTCTTTGTCGCTAAAGTTGCTTCGGCAAGGGTATTACTGGCCGACCTTATTTCGCGATTCTGTGGAATACGTAAAGAGGTGCGACCGCTGTCAGAAAAATGCTAGTGTGCAGAGGCGGCCGGCATCCGAACTCACTCCGCTCAATTCACCTTGGCCATTTGCGCAATGGGGAATGGATATACTCGGCCCTTTCCCAACAGCATCGGGACAGCGGAAGTTCCTCTTGGTCGCGATTGACTACTTCACCAAGTGGGTCGAAGCTGAACCACTCGCTAAAATTACCGAGGCCAAGGTACAGGACTTTGTTTGGAAGTCACTAGTTTGCCGGTTCGGCCTACCCTGAACCCTTATAACCGACAACGGGCGTCAGTTCGCCG
The DNA here is from genome assembly GCA_006176705.1 of Cocos nucifera. Taxonomy (NCBI): domain Eukaryota; kingdom Viridiplantae; phylum Streptophyta; class Magnoliopsida; order Arecales; family Arecaceae; genus Cocos; species Cocos nucifera. Next base: position 1,576,696 of record QRFJ01000065.1, on the reverse strand, counting down.
GGGCTAGGTTCGTCGAGTTCTGTGAAGGATTAAACATCTCCCAATGTTTGACCTCTGTGGCTCATCCGCAGGCTAATGGGAAAGCTGAGATAACCAACCGGACCTTGCTACAAGGAATCAAAGCGAGACTTGATAAGGCAAAAGGGGCCTGGGTGGACGAACTCTACCATGTCCTATGGGCATACCGAACTACTCTCAGAGGGTGCCAACTGGAGAAACACCTTTCGCTTTGGCCTTCGGTACTGAGGCAGTTATCCCAGTCGAGCTTAAGCTCTCTTCTGCATGAGTCGTGGGCTTCAATGAGCAGCACAACCCCCAAAACCTCAGAGTCAACCTCGACCTTTCCTGGAAGAAAGGAGGGAGGAAGCCCGCATTCCGGATGTCAGCTTATAAACAGAAGGTGGCTCGGTACTACAACTCCAGGGTTAAAAGCAAGACGTTCAGAGTGGGGGACTTAGTGCTCAGACGAGCCGCTGTCACTCAGCCTCAGAGTCAAGGGAAGCTCGCCCCAAATTGGGAAGGTCCATACGAGGTGACGGAAGTTATCCGACCCGGAACTTATCGCCTGAAGGAACTCGGAGGGATAATGCTTCTCCCGAACCATGGAATTCAGAAAATCTGAGGATGTATCATCAATAAATTTCCTTCAAAAATTTTTTTTTTGCTCTGCATTTTTGGTTTTTGACATAAAGGATTATGGGATGGCAAGAGAAAAATGAGTAAAAATAGCCCGTTAGGAACAGGAGGAAGACCTCGTCCTAACGCGAGCAAAGTCGAAGGCCTCGTTCACCTTAGACGAGATGGGGGGAGAAGCTCGGACGACGGTCCGCATGTGCCCCCACAGCCCGTTAGGAACAGGAGGAAGACCTCGTCCTAACGCGAGCAAAGTCGAAGGCCTCGTTCACCTTAGACGAGATGGGGGGAGAAGCTCGGACGACGGTCCGCATGTGCCCCCACAGCCCGTTAGGAACAGGAGGAAGACCTCGTCCTAACGCGAGCAAAGTCGAAGGCCTCGTTCACCTTAGACGAGATGGGGGGAGAGGCTCGGACGACGGTCCGCATGTGTGCCCCCACAGCCCGTTAGGAACAGGAGGAAGACCTCGTCCTAACGCGAGCAAAGTCGAAGGCCTCGTTCACCTTAGACGAGATGGGGGGAGAGGCTCGGACGACGGTCCGCATGTGCCCCCACAGCCCGTTAGGAACAGGAGGAAGACCTCGTCCTAACGCGAGCAAAGTCGAAGGCCTCGTTCACCTTAGACGAGATGGGGGGAGAGGCTCGGACGACGGTCCGCATGTGCCCCCACAGCCCGTTAGGAACAGGAGGAAGACCTCGTCCTAACGCGAGCAAAGTCGAAGGCCTCGTTCACCTTAGACGAGATGGGGGGAGAGGCTCGGACGACGGTCCGCATGTGCCCCCACAGCCCGTTAGGAACAGGAGGAAGACCTCGTCCTAACGCGAGCAAAGTCGAAGGCCTCGTTCACCTTAGACGAGATGGGGGGAGAGGCTCGGACGACGGTCCGCATGTGCCCCCACAGCCCGTTAGGAACAGGAGGAAGACCTCGTCCTAACGCGAGCAAAGTCGAAGGCCTCGTTCACCTTAGACGAGATGGGGACGAGAGGAGGGAGAGGCTCGGACGACGGTCCGCATGTGCCCCCACAGCCCGTTAGGAACAGGAGGAAGACCTCATCCTAACGCGAGCAAAGTTGAAGGCCTCGTTCACCTTAGACGAGACGGGGGGAGAGGCTCGGACGATGGTCCGCATGTGCCCCCACAGCCCGTTAGGAACAGGAGGAAGACCTCGTCCTAACGCGAGCAAAGTTGAAGGCCTCATTCACCTTAGACGAGATGGGGGGAGAAGCTCGGACGACGGTCCGCATGTGCCCCCACAACCCATTAGGAACAAGAAGAAGACCTCGTCAACCTCGGCCAGAGGAGATAAGATCTCCTCCGAACAATCCTATCAACTTCGATTAAATAAGGTCAGAACACCAACTTCGACCTCGACGAGAGATAGGATTTTTTCTAAGTGACCAAATCAACCTCGGCTAAAGAAGCCTCAACTTCAGCATCAACTTTAGCCAGAGATGAAATATTCGTCGAACTTTGACATGGATCGATACGAGGCCCGAAAGAAAACTTCGGCAGTCACCTTGACTACACTCCCTTCCTTCAAGTTTCAAACTCGAGAGTGGGGGGGCTAGTGTTGGGGATAAATCCCACTCTTGCCAAAGTCTAGTTCGATGCTCAGCCCGATGCGACTAGTGGCCGCAGAAGAGATTCCACGGACGGGCTTCAGCCGAACTGCCAAGCGACCGAGCTCCTCAAACTCCCAGCGATAGGATCGAACCCTCCCTCGGTCGGGCCTCAAGCGGTCGCCTCCTCGGTCGAACTCCTACATCCGACCGAACTTCTCAGCGGTCGGACCTTAGTCGAAGTCCTTCAAACCGACCGAACTCTCAAGCGGACCTTAGTCGAAGCTTCAAACCGACCGAACTCTCAAGCGGCCGAGCTTCATACTCCCAGCGGCCGAACTCCTTAAGCGACCATTCTTTCGGTCGGACGAGCTCCTTCGGACAATCAGCGCCCGAACTCCTCAGCAGTCGGTAGCGGGTCGAACTACTTAGCTGCCGAACTACTTTTGATTACTCAATTGCCGAGCTTCGATCAGACTGTTGCAAAAGCTGAACTGTCTCTACGTCGTTACAGCCAGGCGCCTGCAGGAGCCGAACTCCCCCCAAAGCTTCCTCTCGGGCCGAGCTTCTAAGGAAGTTGGACTCTTTACGGAACCCTCCAACGACCGAGCTTCTAAGGAAGCCGAGCTCCCTACAGACTTCTTCAGTGGACGAGCTTCTCAATGGCCGAACTCCTTATGATGGATTACTGCAGGCGATCTTGCTACGGTTACACGATAATAACAATCGGCATTTATCGGCAATAACGATCGACATTTATCGACAATAATAATCGGCAATAACGATCGGCATTGATCACGATAGTTACGATGCTCATTAACCAAGGCGGTTACGATAAGCTCCCTCTATAAAAGGACCCTCCGAATTCACTGAGGCCAGATTTTGAAAACCTTTTTCTTCTCCTCTATACTCTATCGAGCACTCCATTCTTGTTGACAGGAACTAACTTGAGCATCGGAGGATCTTGCCGGAGCCACCCCCCATCGATTTCGAGCGAGACTTTATTTTGCAGGTCCCTGGCGGCAGCCTCTTCGGCCTCAACTCCGGCGACGATAAGTTTCTGCGTCAACAGTACCTATGATTTGTTAAATAAAAATATTTTACTTACGTAAAGTCTTTATAAACTCTTTGTCCTTTGCGATAATGTTTTTATGTGATTGGAGGAAGCGAGTTTTCGATGGGCTATAAATGAGCTCATAATTATGAACATTGTTTAGCATTGTAACCTTCCACTTGGCAATTTCATTTTTTCTAATGCATATTTTTGCTTTACATCCAGTACAAATACGCTATCCTTGCGCAATGTTGCAGGAACTGCACAATTTTGCCCATCAACTAGCATATTGATCTTAGGCTTATATACCTCTTATTTATAATATATAAATTCTTGTCTGGTGATCTCCTTACCCTTGGAGGATCGATAAGATAATCCCTTTTGAATATCAAATTCTTTGTTATACATATATTAGTTGTAAGCTTTCATTGCTTCTTCTTAAATATCAAAGACCATGCCTTCATGCAATACTAAACTTTCAGTGTTTCCTGAGTTTGGAGTCTAGTTAGTACAATCTTCTCTCTCAGAAGCACTCTCTATATGATTAGTGTTGAATGAGTTGGAAGTGTTACCGAGTGCAATATAATCATGTACATTGCTTCTTCTCCCTACAAAACTAGTTGGTGTGCTAAAGACAGCTATCATGTTGTCATCGTACATACTTTCTACATCCATGATATATGTAATTCGATATAATTACTATCAATAAAATAGAGTTAATATAAGCAGCACTCAAATGCATATATCAATTTCATTGATGCATATCAAATTTACACCATGTTAAATATCAAATTTAAATAGTTGCTATATTATTCAAAAGAAGTGGTATAGTAACTTGTTGGGGATAAACCCTGCTTCTGCCGAAGTCTAGTTCGATGCTCAGTCTAATGCAACCGATAGCCACTGAAAAGCTTCAGTGGACGAGTCTTAGCCAAACTCCTTCAGCCGTCGAACTTCTCAGTGGCCAAGCTCCAGCTGAACACCTTCAGTTGGTCGAACTCCTCAGCGGTCAAGCTTCAATCGGACTCCCACGAGAGTCGAACTCTCTCTGTGCCCCTCTAGCCGGACGCATACGGGAGCCGAACTCCTTCTGAGCTTTTCTTTCGACCGAACTCCTTTAGGAGCCGAACTTCTTCAGAACTTCTCCCTCAGTCGAATTCCTCCAACGAATTGCTTTCGGATAATCCCACCAGACGTATCTCCTTCAGGAGTCCAAATTTCTCTGAAATCGATATATGCCGAAGTCCACCAACCAATGCATGCTTTTTCAGAGCTACAACCATTAAATCTTGATGAACGATCACCATCAGTCCGCTGCAGACGATAGGGACCCACTATCAGACGGCGATGACTGTCACCATCAATCTATTATAGACGGTACTGTAGATGGCACCTTCCTTCATGACTGACTTCGTCAGATCTCGAGCGACCCGCTATCAGACAGCTGCAGCTGTCACCATCAATCCGCTACAAGCTCCATCTATAAAAAGAAATCCTCCAGATATGCTTACTCTAAGCTCTAAGCTCTCCTCTCCTCCTCTAAACTTTGTCGAACTCATTTCAGAGCACTTCATTTCTGTTGGCTAGAAGAACTGACTTGATCGTCGGAGGATCCTATCGAAGCCACCTCCATCAGCTTCGGATGAAACTTTATTTTGCAGATCTCCAACGGTGACCTCATCCTCTTTCACTCCAATTGGATCCGACGACAACCAAATTTTGCACCAACAGATTTAGTGCTAGAAGGAGGGCCGCCTCTATTCTTGAGATGTTCTTGAGGCCCCCTTATTCTTAAAGGAGTGCTCAGCGATGATCTCTCTTCAGAGATCTCCCTCCTTCCTCTTCAGAATTTTTTTCAAGAGAAAATGCCTTCTAGGAGAGCTTCGACCCGACGATCGATGGTCTCCATAATCCGATCCCATCTAGATCCATCTGCTCCTACTTTAGTCCCAATAACTCATATTTCACCTATACCCATAGTAGATGTGGAGCAGTTCAACCTGCTTATCCAGCAGGTCCGTGGCCTCATGGAGGCAATGCAGCAGCTTCCAACGGTGACTCCACCAGAAAACCTATCATCGGAATATTAGAAATCGATCCCAAGGAAGAGTACCTGGGCTAACATATCCGTCACCCCTGAGAAGAAAAAATAGAGAGTCGAGGATCCATGTTCGGATCATGGTTCTTCTTTGGAGGAGATCTTTTCTATTTATAGTTGAAAGCCCCTCAAGATCTACAATCAAGACGACGCTTTCGATCACAGACTGTGGAAGATGGATCGATGGATTGAGGAGCTCGGCCACGTTGCCCCGACTCACCATGCCAATGTCCATACCGATCCTCCTTTCTCTCTCCAAATTATGCAAGAGTCCATCCTGCCGAACTTCGAGCTCCCTCAATTCGAAAGCTATGATAGAACTTCTGATCCAGTTGATCATCTAGAGGCCTTCAGACCTTGATGCTATTCCACAGTGCTTCAGATGCCATATTGTGCCGAGTCTTTCCATCTATCTTAAAGAGAGCAGCGAGAAACTGGTACTCGACATTGAAATTGGGTACGATCTTCTTTTTTGATCAGATGAGCCATCAGTTCATGGCTCACTTCATCAGCAACCGACATCCATGCTGAGGTTTGGATTTCCTGATGAATGTCAAGCAGAAGTAGGGAGAATCCATTCAAACTTATGTTACTCGATTTAATGCCACGACATTGAAGGTCCGGGACCTAGACCAATCGGTTGCCATGGCCGCTCTCAAGGGTGGCCTTCAGAAAAATGACTTGCTGTTCTTCTTGGAGAAGAAGTATCCCAGGAACTTTGTCGATTTGCTGGCTCGGGCCGATGGTTATGCCTGAGCTGAAGAGGCCTTCAGGGCCAAGGACGATGAAGGAAAGTTGAGTGAAACTCGACTGCATTTTTGGACTCCTTTTGGATGCAGGCGAGCCCAAACTCCTCCTCGGGCTCGAGAGCGTGGAAGTTCCAATGGAAGGATGCGAAGAAGTTCTCTCTCCAGGAGCTAGAACCATCAATGAGGGAAGAACAACAAGAAGATCGGCCACCTTCCAGCGTTAAAGCCAAGAGAAGTTTGCTCCAAATTGAGAAGGCCAACATGAGATGGAGAACTTACCACCCAAGAAAACTTGGAGGAACAACACCCCCACGACCCTGAAGCATAGAAAATCTGGGGATGTGCTGCTAGTAACTTTCCTTTGATAAAATTCTTTCATTTCAATAATATTATTTCTAGATGCAAAAACTATGTGGTGATAGAAAAGAAGTAGTTAATAGTTTCCATGTTAGAAACAGAAGGAGAACCTCGTCAGCTGGCCAAAGTCCTTCAACCTTGACTGCAGGAGATAAGATATTGAGGGTCCGAGCCAACCTCGACTATAGGAGATAAGATCTTCCCCGAGCGTCCGCAACAACCTCGACCGTGGGAGATAAGATCTCCCTCGAGGGTCCGGACCGACCTCGACTATAGGAGATAAGATCTCCTCCGAGCAACCAGGCCAACCTCAGCTGCAGAAGATAAGATCTTCCTTGAGGCAATCTCGACTGCAGGAGATAAGATCTTCCCTGAGCGATCGGGCCAACCTCGACTGTAGGAGATAAGATCTTCCCCGAGCTCCGTATCAACCTCGACTGTAGGAGATAAGATCTTCCTCAAGCCATCCTCGACAGTAGGAGATGAGATCTCCTCCGAGCCAACCTCGGCTATAGGAGATGAGATCTCTCCCAAGCTAACCTCGACTGTAGGAGATAAGATCTCCTCCGAGTGATCGAGCCAACCTCGACTGTAGGAGATAAGATCTCCCCTAGACATCCGTATCAATCTCGACTGTAGGAGATAAGATCTCTCCTGAGGCAACCTCGACTGCAGGAGATAAGATCTTCTCCGAGGGCCCGAGCCAATCTCGGCTGCAGGAGATAAGATCTCCTCCGAGCAACTGGACCAACTTCGACTGCAGGAGATAAGATCTCCCCCGAGCAATCGGGCCAATCTCGACTGCAGAAGATAAGATCTTCCTCAAATGCTCGTATCGACCTCAGCTATAGGAGATAAGATCTCTCTTTCGAGGCAACCTCAGTTGCAGGAGATAAGATCTCCTCCGAGCCAACCTCAACTGCAGGAGATGAGATCTCTCCCGAGCTAACCTAGCCAACCTCAGCTGTAGAAGATGAGATCTCCGATGAGCCAACCTCGACTGCAAGAGATAAAATCTCCTTCGAGCAACCGGACCAACCTCGACTACAGGAGATAAGATCTCTCTCGGGCACCCCGTATCAATCTCGATTGCAGGAGATAAGATTTCTTCCGAGGGCAATCTCAACTGTAGGAGATAAGATCTCTCTCAAATGCCCGTATCAACCTTAGCTGCAGGAGATAAGATCTCCTCTGAGGCAATCTCGACTGTAGGAGATAAGATCTCTCCCTAAGGTCCGAACCAACCTCGACTGCAGGAGATAAGATCTCTTCCGAGTAATCAGGCCAACCTCGGCTGTAGGAGATAAGATCTCCTCCGATGCAATCTCGACTGCAAGAGATAAGATCTCCTCCGAACGATCGAGCCAACCTCGACTGTAGGAGATAAGATCTTCTTCGAGCGTCCGTATCAACCTCGACTATAGGAGATAAAATCTCCCCCGAGGCAACCTCGACTGCAGAAGATAAAATCTCCCCCAAGGGCTCGGGCCAATCTCGACTGCAAGAGATAAAATCTCCTCCGAGCAATCGGGCCAATCTTAGCTGCAAGAGATAAGATCTCCTCCGACGCAGCCTCGATTATAGGAGATAAGATCTCCTCCGAGCGATCGAGCCAAGCTCGACTGCAGTAGATAAGATCTCCTCTGGGTGCCCGTATCAACCTCGACTGTAGAAGATAAGATCTCTCTCGAGGTAACCTCGACTGCAGGAGATAAGATCTCCCCCGAGCCAACCTCGATTGTAGGAGATGAGATCTCCCTTGAGTCAATCTCGACCGCAGGAGATAAGATCTCTCCTGAGCCAATCTTGACTGTAGGAGATAAGATCTTCCCTGAGCCAACCTCGATTGCAAGAGATGAGACCTCCGAGCCAACCTCGATCATAGGAGATAAGATCTCCTCTGAGCGTCCGAGTCAACCTCGACTAGAGATAAGATCTCTCTTAAGTGATCATGACAATCTCGATCAGAGATAAGATCTCTCCCGAGCGATCGAGTCAATCTTGGCTGCAGGAGATAAGATCTTCTCCGAGCTTTAACCTCAGCTACAGGGGATAAGATCTTCTCCGAGTCAATCTCGATCGTAGGAGAGGAGATCTCCCTCGAGTCAGTCTCGGCTGCTGGAGGCAATATCGCTCTCGAGGAGCTCAACTTTCGACCTCAACCGCAGTAGATGAGATCTACTTCGACCTCGGTTGGAAATGAGATCTCCTCCGAGCTTCAACCTAAACTAGCACGAAGCCCAGAAGAGAATTTCGACAGTCGCTCTTTCCACATTTCTTTTCTTTGAGTTTCGAACTCGGGAGTGGGGAAGACTATTATTGGGGATAAATTCTGCTCCTGCCGAAGTCTAGTTTAATGCTCAGCCTAATGCAACCGATAGCCACGAAAGAGCTTCAGCGGATGAGTCTTAGCCGAACTCCTCAGCGGTCGAGCTTCAGTCGAACTCCTTCAGTCGGTCAAACTCCTCAGCAGTCGAGCTTCAGTTGGACTCTCATAAGAGCCGAACTCTCTCTACGCCCCTCCAGTCAGACACCTATGGGAGCCAAACTCCTTCCAAGCTTTTCTTTCGATCGAACTCCTCTAGAAGCTGAACTTCTCCAGGACTTTTTCCTCAATCGGATTCCTCCAGCGGATTGTTCCTGGATAATTCCACCAGACGTATCCCCTTTAGGAGTCCGAACTCCTCTAAAATTGATATATGCCGAAGTCCACCAACCAACGTCTGCTTTCTCAGAGCTACGATCATTAAATCTTGATGAACGATCACCATCAGTCCGCTGCAGGCAACAACGATCCACTACCAGGCGATGATGACTGTCATCATCAATCTATTACCGATGGTGCTGCAGATGGTGCCTCCCTCCATGACTGACTTTGTCAGACCTCGAGCGATCCGCTATCAGGCAGCTGCAGCTATCACCATCAACCCACTACAAGCTCCGCTTATAAAAAAAAATCCTCCAGATACGCTTACTCTAAGCTCTCATCTCCTTCTCTAAACTCTGCCAAACTTATTTCAGAGTACTCCAATTCTGTTGGTCAGAAGAGTTGACTTGATCGTCGGAGGGTCCTATTGGAGCCACCCCCATCGACTCTAGATGAAACTTTATTTTATAGGTCTCCAACGGTGATCTCGTCCTCCTCCACTTCAACTAGATCTAATGACAACCAGATTCTGCACCAACATAACTAAAATAAAAAATATAACTGGACATCTTAAACTACAGCTTATGCTAAAAGTTAATCATTTATCATTCATATAAATATAAACATAATCATTAAATATTAAAAGATCTTATAATTAGTAAGTCTCAAGTTCCAACTTGATTGATAATATTTAAATAACTTTACTAAATAATATTGATAAAAGTACTTTTTATCTTTATTTCAAAAATAATATTATTTGAATAAATACTATCTTATCCAAATAATGTAATTAAAAAGTTATTATATATGATTATTTTTTATAACATAATAATAATAGATATTTGGCTAACACATATTATAGTACGAGAATAAAACACAATCAAAGAGCATATAATTCTTATGCAACAAATCAAAATTCCAAAGTCCAACCATTACTCTTTGATGAATTAAACTATGAATGGGTTTTCAAAATCAAAGAGTCTCTACTTAATGGATAAATGATAAAAATATTAAAACTAGTTTACTACTTGTGCATGCCAAGATGATAGAATGTTAGAAGAAGATTTTAAGCATTCTCAATGTACACTAGTAATAGACATGAAGGCTAATAATATAAAAAGATCTAATTAATAGAGAATGATATTCTTCTATGTTTATGTGGGGTTCAATATCAAATACAGTCCATAATATAAAAGCTAGCTACTAAAATATGCAACTACTAGCTTATGTAGATCATTAATTATGAGAAAGTAGCTATCACTAAAATGTTATATGATCATCTATCGGTAAAAAAAATTATGTTGTGAAATTTTATTTATTATCTCATACTTATTTTTTGAAATATCATATATATATATATATATATTATTTAGCCTCTAATGAAGTAACAATAATTAAGATATACTTGTGCTCAATTAGTGAAGAACAAAAGATTCTGACAATTGGTGAGACAGAGAGAAAGGAGGTATCTTGGATGAATGGTTCTAATAAGAGAGAGAGATAAGCATGAGAGAGGGAGAGGGATAATGAGAGGATGGGCCATGATTCTGGTTATAGAGAGAGATGGAGAGAGAGTTTTAGAGGGAGAGAGAGAATGAAAGATTTTTGCAATCACCTTGCAAGAGAGAGAGGGAGAGAGAATAAGAGGAGTTTGTGTCGGTAAAAAAGAGATGGAGAGAGAGAATGAGATGTGTTCACACTGAAAATAGAAAGAAAAGTTTTATGAGATGTTTGCACTAGAGAGAGAGAGGAAGAGAAGTTTCTATCGGTGAGAAATGGAGGGAGAGAGAGAATGAAACATGTTTTGCTGGTGAATGAGGGAAGAATTTCATTTGAAAGAGATCTCATCCCTTTTGTGTCACATCTCCATTAACGTATATATATATTTTTTATTATTTTCAAACACCATCTCAACCAAACAAAAGGTTACAATGAGAGAGCTTCTCTTTTCTTGTCCCATCCTTATGAAGACATTTTTTTTTTTTTTCAAATACCACCTCATCCAAACAAAAAGCCAATATAGTTCCATCTCTCATTTATGATCTTTTTTTTTCCTATAAACAACGCTAGCTAAGCCAAACAGCTCCCAAACCCTTTCCATTAGCTTTTTAGCCCTATATTGAAAGCTGCATCAATCCAACGACTGAGGACCTAACTGAATTTGGGCTCAAATCTGATCAACTTAAGCTCAGTCTATCTCTCTCTCTATATATATAGAGCTAGGCTAGAATTAGATCGACCGAATTTGGACTCAGATTTAGATAAGTTAAAACTCTATAATAAGGGTCCTATATTAATGATCCAAGCCGTTAAATATGATTTACTATATCAAAATTGATTGCATAAAAAATTATATAATTTAAAAACCTCTAGTCATGCATCAAGAAGCAAAAAATTAGTCAGTCTAAATAAAATTGAATTAGATATGTCTTTTGATTACTTGATGCATAGATTAAAGGTTTTCAAATCATATAATTTTTGGAGTGTAAGTAGTTTTGAAGTAGTAGATCACATCTAATAACTTAGATAATTAATATAGGATCTACATTGTCTAATTTTGACTTCATCAAATTTGAGTCCAAATTCAATCAACCTTATCCAAATATGCCCCATATATATATATATATATATATATATATATATATATATATATGCGTGCGCGCGTGCGTGTGTGTGAATAGAGATTTAAGTTGAAATCATGGCTAATTTAAGGGTAGACCTCCTAATATGTCATAAGTTTCTCATTATATATTGTGAGTTTGTCATTACCAATAATTATCTAATATCTAATGATTGGGCCAGCTTTGTACACTGTAGTGATTGAATATTTTAGATCACGAGAAATACTTTGTATCGCATGCATGCGGTGCAATAAAATTGATGTGGAGCACAATCTCCCGCTTTCCATAGATGCAATCCCACAAATCAAGTATCATGTTTATGAAAAATTATTTTTTTTTATAAAAATAATATACTATCCTTTGATACCCTCACATGCCTATTTCTTCTCAACTCTTAAATATATCAAGACTCTTCTTCTTCGACTCCTAAATATCTTGAGCTCTACTTGAGATTAATTTCTTATGTTATTATTTTTTTTAGAAAAAAAATCATGAGAAAAAATCTATCACCCATCTGCTTCTTATCTTTTCTATTTTTACCAAATCCAAATTTAATTCATCGCCATCCCCGATTTTTTTCTTCCTGACGCCTCCCTTCTTTCCATCTCTCCTATTTTGATCGGAATCTTCTGAGCAACATACAATTTTTTGCTTATCTTCTTTTCCTATTTCAAATCAGCTCACGCATGCCTTTCTTTTTCATGCAACTGCGCCAGTAAATTGTACAGTAAGTTCTTTCTGTTCCATCTCTCATTTTTTCATTTTTACCGTCAATCCTCTAGCATAGCTTTAGAGATATAGATATAGAAAAGTACCATAATTTTATAATATATTCTATTTTAATTAAATAGTTTCATCCCATTTTTCAACTAGCGTCAATAGAATTGATGGCAATTTCTCATCCTTACACAAGCCACGTATTTTCTTGTAGAAAAATATATTGATTACATGTTATCATTATGAGGTGTTTAGTATTGATGATGAATTGTCACATCCCAAAATCCTTCAATTTTCAAATAAAATAATTTATTTATTAAAGTGCCTGGTAGAGTTTTGAGCACCATTTTACCACCGGTCGTCATGTATTATTGAATTGAACAAGTGACTAGCCACATGGCCTTTCATATTTTCTTCCTAAAAAATTCTTAAATATATATTATTGAATACATCTGAAACTGCATTGCTAGTTAATGCTTCAAATAATCCCACTCTTCTATAATACATAGCGGAACCTTTCAAAGATTTGGTTTTATAATGTCCCAATCTCAAATGGCTAATATTTCAACAGCCCCATATCACCACACCATGAGTTAGTATATTAGCAGCAAACGAGAACTATGTTTTTGGCTTAGAAACCTCAATGGCTTGCCCACATGTAGCAAGAGTTGCAACTTTGCTCAAATCAATGCATACTAATTGGTTCCATGCTATCATTAATTAGTTCATGAATTGTGAAAGAGGAATACAACTAATGCTATTTATCATGTCCCATTAATTAGTTCTATGTAGAAGAAAAGTTAATTTTTTTTTAAAAAATGAAATCCATGTAAATGAAACAAGCAGCAAATTTTAAAAAAAATGGAGAAACAAAGGAAGTTTTTTTTTTTTCTTTAAGAAATATGTACCTACCTGGTTCTCAGCATCTTGATTTTTATAATAATTCTATTCCTCCTTGTCATTAGCCATTAAATATTCTTTTATAAATTCTTTGCTTCTTCTTTGCAAATATTTTTAGCTGCTAAATTTTTAGTATTTTATAGTAATGTTAAATTTTAAAATATTTTGATAGTCTAGAAAATAGCAAATGAGTAGAATATATCTTATATTTTAAAGGCACAAAGTTCAGAGACAACAAAAGGTAAAGGGAAAGCTATTGATGATAGTAATGAATAGGGGATTAAGAAAAAAGCAGTTTGGGATGGTAAGAGCCATGCCATTTTTGTTAAGCACTGTCAGGAACTTGCAAGGGCTGGGTGCAGTCCGGGCAACCATTTCACGAAGATGGGTGGAAAAAATTTAATGAGGCCAAAAAAAAAAAAAAAAGATAGGATGTAGTTAAAAAATCATTGGGATAATATAAAGAAGTAGCAAAGTTGGAACACTTTGATGGATAAAGAAATTGAATTGGATTGGGATCATGCAAAGCAAACTGTAGATACTCCAAGATGAATGGTGGGAAGAGAAAATTAAGGTATGTATGTATGTATATGTGTGTTATTTGATTAATATATTGAGCTATAATATTTATACTAATGAATATTTTTAATATTGTGCAGAGAAATCTAGAGTGGGCAAAATATAGAGATAAATGACTTAAACATTATTTTGACTTGGATGAATTATACATGGATATAGTAGCCACCGAGAGGCGAGCTTGGACTCCAAACTCTGGAGTTCCACTTGAGATATTAGAAAATATTGTAAGTGAGGAGGTTGGAGATAATGATGGACATGAGGATACATTAGAATTAGAGAATATGACTTCTAACTTGGACCATAAAGGTATCTCACTAATGATCTCAACTTGTAAGAGAGCAAGGGAGGCATGAGGATCAGCCTCAAAGGGTAGTAAACAGTTATCTATAGCCTCCACTTTAAATAAGATAATTGATTGGCTCGTGGAGAGTCGTAGCATGGCCACCTCAATTAGATATGATCCTCTTGGTTGTAGCATTTTAGAGATGATAAACTTGCTTAGCACACTCCCAGGAGTTGAGCGCAGGAGTGATCTCTTTCTACTAGAAACTCGATTATTCTTATGTCGTGAATGTTGAGAGATGTTTGTTACATTAGCTGATCTAATTGTACAGCTTGCTTGGCTTAGATCATTTTATAACAAAGAAAATAATCATCCATCTATCGGCCGAACCTCTTAGTTTTATATTATTTTAATTTCTTAGTTTTATAATGCGAACTTGATCATTCAAGACTTTTTTGAAATTGTTATTAGAATAAGTTTATTATATTTAATATATATTGTATTCTCAACACTTACTATTTGGTTAGTTTTGAAAGTATTATTTTATGCTTGGATGAAAATAATTCTTATAATTTTATAAGATCACGATGTCTTGGTATGTGATATTCTAGTAGATGTACAATCAATTTTATATTTTTACATGTATATAAATTGTAGTGGTGCAATTTTACATTTATGTTCTTTATCCTATATTGTTAATGTATCATGATTTGGATTTTTTTTTTTTTCTACTTAATGACAGCGAATATGGATGGGAATGAATGGATTGATTCTTTTCAACAAAAGAATAATATTGAAGAGGAGATTGTGATAAAAGTAATATTGATCTTGATGTACTTGTAGTAGCTAGTATAGTACGTAGCATGTGCTGATTATTTTCTCAGATATATTTATAAAGAGCCTTGTAGAGATTCTTCATACATTGGTCATATGTAGGTTATGGATATTTTGAATGAACTTGGTAATAGATGCTATCAGCAATTTTGAATGGAGAAACATTTATTTCAAAATCTTTGATGCTATGAGCAATTTTGAATGGAGAAACATGTATTTCAAAATCTTTGCAGTATATTTAGAGATAAGTATGGCTTGATAAGCACTAGAGAAATTATGGCTATTTTTTTGCTAATCTTAGGCCATGGAGTTGATAATAGATTTGTTCAAGAATAGTTTCAACATTCTGGGAAGACTATTATTAGACAATTTTATAAAATTTCTCGAGCATCAGAGAAATTTGCATTTGACATGATAAGACCTCCATTGGATTATAATGATATCATCCCGGAATTCATTCGATAGAGACTACAATTTTACTCATATTTCAAAGTAAGGACTTAATACAATATCTTATTCTTGTATACCTAAATTATACTTTTATTTATATTCATTATTATCTCTATATATTATATAATGCATTGGATTGTATTGGTGCTATTGATGGAACACATGTTCCTATAGTGGTTCCTATGGATAGGCAAATTCTATATATAGGAAAAAAATCTTATTATACACGGAATATTATGGCAGCATATGGGTTTGATATGTGTTTTACATTTGTCTGGGCTAGTTGAGAAGGCACCGCTCATGATACATATATATTCATTGAGGCTCTACGAAGACTAGACTTAAATTTTTCACATCCAAGAGATGGTGAGTATAATAAATAAATTCAATTATAAATTTTCTTTTAGAATGAATAATTATTCTATTTGACATAATACTATTTATGTTTTGATAGAAAAATATTATGTTGTTGATATGGGATATCTGAATATGAAAGGATATTTGGCATCTTATAAAGGAGAAAGATCACATGTTCCTCAGTTTTGATGTAGCAGTCAACCAATACGAGGTCCAAATAAGATATTCAATCAAGCTCATGCATCACTCCAAAATATTATAGAGCGTGCATTTGGAGTTTGAAAAAATAGATAGACTATACTTAGCTGAATGCCTGCATATAAGCTAGATGATCAAACAAGAATTATTGTTGCTAGCGTGGTGATTCATAACTATATTAGGAAGCATGCAAAGCACAATGAGGAGTTTGATAAGACAGATAATGATGATGACTATATACATTTTTTATGGACGATCTTAGCCATGTGGATATTATATAAGAGCCTATATCAAACATAAACATTATGGCACAAGATGATAGCTTTATGGCCCAAGTATGTGATAGAATTCATGATTTGTTAATGGATAGATAGGTATTGAAGTATGTTAGGATGCATTTAGTTATACTTTTTAATTTTTAATTTTTAAAAAATATTTTTTATTTTTTTTGATTTTTGCTATTAAGCAAAAGCAAAAAGTATGTTCGGTAACTATATTGCTATAAAGCAAAAGATAATTATATACAAAGCAAAAAGCAAAATTTTTTTTCTTTACATATAAAATAATTATTTTGATTTTTTTAGTTTTTATCTTTTGCTTTTCATGGTTTTACCAAACATTGCTTTTTGATTTTTATTTTTTAAAAATTAAAAATAAAAAAATACTTTTTTAATGGCTAACCAAATGCATCCTTAGTGTAACCTTCTTTTGATTGAATATGCTTAATAATTATTTATTTTATTTTATTTTTATATTAGCTATATGTAAAAAAAGTGTAATAAGATTTTTTATTAAAATTATTTTTATGATGGTACTCATTTATGTTATATTTAAAAAAAATTAGAATTATTTTAGATATTTATTCTTTTTGATCATTTTGCTATTTAAAATCAATTTTTATGCTTACCAACCAAATCCACAAAACACCATTTCTACTATTTCAGAATAGCTTTTAGATCTTCATGGCCAAACAGTTTATAACAAAAACTGCTTTATCTTGAAACAACTTTTAATCCCAAAACATAGTTTTTATCAAAAACTGCTTTTTAACCAAAAGCTATAACATCCCCAAACAGATCCTAAATGCCTGTAGCTTTATTTTTTGATTTAAAATTTTAAATAATAAAAATATCTCTCTATTTTGAAAAAATTATGATGTCGCATGGCTTGTTGTGATATTCTAAAAATATATCATGACTTTTTAAAAATAAAAAATCATAAAAAAAATTATTTTTATCATTAAAAAATTTATAAAAAAATATTTTTATTATTAAAAAATTTATAAATTTTTCAATGACGAAAATATTCTTATCTCTGTTATGACTTCATATTTTTAGAAAGTCATAATATGCCTTGAGAATGTTATAATAGGCTACGGAATATCATAACAGACTATGGATGTCAATTTTTTCATGATAGAGAGGCATTTTTACCATTCAAAATTTCAAATCATTTTTTTTAATAATAAAAATATTCTTCTTTCTTTGATTATTTTTAGAAAGTCATAATATGCCAGGATGTCATAATAGACTATAAAATATCATAATTTTTTTAAAATAAAAAAATATTTTTATTATTTAAAATTTTAAATTAAAAAATAAAATTAATATATTTAATTTATATTAAAAAATATAGCTATCAAGTCTAATGAAAAGAGATGATGTGTTACCATCGTGGTGGTAGCCAATTGGAACCGGCTTAGTCCTGCGGTCCATATTCGAGATCGAGGCTCGCCCAGTGAAAGATGAGATTTAATAATTTTATGGATGAAAATATTTTAATATTTTTTTATAAAAAAATTATAAATAATTATTTTGGATCGCTACGTTGATGGAACTCCGAACTCCGATCTCCCAATGCCAAGAAAGAATGCAGCGTCTATGGTCCTTCTAGTCACCCATCTCTCTCCCCGTTCCTGGTCCATCGGCCATGGGAACCAAAGCTGGAGATCAGTTAAAGATATTCTTCTTCCCTTTGATGTCCCCGGGCCACATGATCCCCATGCTCGACATCGCCAAGCTCTTCTGCCGCCGTGGCGTCTCCGCCACTATCGTCACCACCCCCGGCAACGAGCCCCTCCTCCGAACTTCCATTGACCGCGCCAACTCCACCTACCACCACCCTCTAATCCACCTCCTCCTCCTCCCCTTTCCCCCCTCCGTCCACCACTTTCTACCCTCTGGCAGCGAGAACCTCGGTTCCATGTCCGCCTCCGACCACGTTGACTTCTTCATCGCCATCGACGCCCTCCGCGGCCCCTTAGCCGAACTCCTTGGTGCCCACCGCCCCGACTGCCTCGTCTCCGACTCCATCTTCCCCTGGACCGCCGACGCTGCTTTCGCCCTTGGCATCCCCCGCCTTGTCTTCCACGGCCACGGCGCCTTCCCCCTCTGCGTCCACCGCAGCCTCCAGCTCCACAACCCCCACGCTGGCGTCTCCTCCGACTCCGAGCCCTTCGCCGTCGAGGGCCTCCCAGACCACATCCAAATGACCCGTTCCGAGATCTCCCCCATCTTTTGCCAGCCCGACTTCCTTCGAATTATCGCAGAGGCCGAGGAGAAGAGCTTCGGCGTCGTCGTCAACACCTTCTACAAGCTGGAGCCGGCCTACGCCGAGCTCTACAGGAAGCCACCCGGTCCGCGAGCGTGGTTCGTGGGACCGGTCTCCCTCTCCGACAAGGACGACGCCGACCGGGGCGGCCGGCTTCACCCGGACCATCACCGATGGCTTAGCTGGCTGAACTCCAAGGCCGAGAACTCCGTCGTCTATGTGTGCTTCGGGAGCCTCTGCGAGTTATCCGGCAAGCAGCTCCGAGAGATCGCGCTGGGCCTCGCGGCTTCCGGACACCCGTTCTTCTGGGTGGTGAGGGAGAAGGGTGACGTGGCTGGCGAGGATTGGCTGCCAGAGGGTCTCGAGGAGAGGGGGATGGTGGTGATCGGGTGGGCCCCGCAGGTGGTGGTGCTGAACCACCCGGCGGTGGGGGGTTTCGTGACGCACTGCGGCTGGAACTCGACGCTGGAGGGGGTGGCGGCGGGAGTGCCGATGGTCACATGGCCGCTGTGGTACGAGCAGTTCGTCAACGAGAAGCTGTTGACCGAGGTGGTGGGGATTGGTGTGAGGGTGAGGAGGGGAGGGGGCGGAAGAAGTTGGGTGGTGACGAGGGAGGAGGTGGCGGCGGCGGTGGCGGCAGTGATGGGCGGTGGAGAGGAGGCGGAGGGGAGGAGGAGGAGGGCGATGGAGTACGCGGGTGGCGGCGAGGGCGGCGGTGGAGGAGGGAGGCTCGTCGTATCAGGACATCGGCCGGCTGCTGGCGGAGCTGGCAGCTGCCCGCGCGGCGAGGGGCGGGGAGAAGGGACCGTGAAAGGAGACGAGCGAGGCCGTGGCCGTACCATCGTGAGATGGGAAAGCTTTGTCGTTTACTTGTTTTGCAATGAGTGTGTTTAGGCGAGAAACAGGCATTCCCTCGTGGGATTTACGCTCGGTGACTCGTATTTGATTTTTTTTTTTTTTCTTCTTTTTCTCTAGACGCTTCTCGTTCAAACCAGCAACTGATTCGCTAGACTTGGTTATGACCTCACGGTCTGCGTCATCATTGCTGCACTGTGTTTCTTTGTTGCCGTTGGACGCTATGTGAGTCCATCTAAAAACGACCTATATCTAAAATATCCAATCCAGCACTCTCACCTAAAAAGGATCTATACGTAAAATATCCATTCCCAAAGGACGTCGGTCCGTAGAACGAATTTTTGATGAATAAATATGATATAAATATTGATATCGCACAAAAGCAAGCTATCTATGGTAGGCGGACACGTTGCAAGTAATTTTAAATATAATTAAATTTCAAATGAAGGATTAGATAAGAAAGCGATAATGACTGATTTGAATTCTCATAATGAAAGTGGTTACGGCAATCAAACAAGATTATGCCAATCTCTCAAAGGGGCTTCAAGACTCTCGGCAGGATTTCTAGGTCATCATTTCTGAGAAAAAGTTCTAGATCGCCATCATAGGGATAAAATCTTGGATCGTTTCCCTTCTCTTCAACGATCTTTTCATCTTGGTGGGGTTTTCCTATCTTTTTCTCTTTATTTTGATCTTCTACTATAACATCAGTCGATATCTCATGCAGCTCGAAGGGCATATTTTTCTATTCGAGTCAACATCTTAACAAAATTCTTTAAATATTTCTTCTCTAATAAGAAGAGGAACTAATTCTTCTATAGTCCATCTTTTAGGATAGTTGTTGTTGCTTATAAATGGCGCTTTGGAAGCAGAGCGGTCGGCTTCTTACAGGAATGTTGGAGTGACTTACAAAATAAGTTCGAGCCGGAAGATGGGACTTCGATGAGGATCCTCCGATGCTCAAGCTAGTAGAAAATAATTTAAGCAACAACGAATTCTTTGAAAGAAATTTCTTGTTTATCTAGATTCTTAGAACTTATGGTATTTATAGAAGGAGCATCTCATGGACGTTACATTGTTCTGCTAATTTTGGGTTGTTAATCACGTTGTTCCGGAATTAAGATTGTGTTTCTAGAATGGAAAGATTGTTACTAGCATGATCAGAATGCTTTATCTATTTTCGTGAGTTTAGGCGAAGTGAGAAATAGCTTGATCATAGTTAGACTACAGTTAAGTTATCGCTTATCTCCGAAAGGAGCCATTAGGAATACCGAAGGACTGTTCATCCGAGATGATTTAAAAGATTATAAGCGCCTTTGTGAGATCGGCTTAGTGGCATACTTTGGCTCACTCTTCGGATCGGAGAAGATGTAGGGAATCATTGTTCCTCGGAATGCTAGTATCTTCATACCAATCCGAGATGATTCGGGCATTAACCAAGCCGATCCGAGGCATTTATGTAACCACAATAATACTACCCTCTAGTGCTGAGTCTGAGGATCAAACGAAAGGACTATTCTTTTAAAAATGCCTCAGATTGGACGGCATGCTTTTTCATTTCTTACGATGTCCTTGGCATTTAATGATTGACGACACCGCCTTGCGACGAAGAGTGATTACAATTGAGGAAACTATTCGACCATTAATTCTTTCGAGGAAATAATTTAAAAAGGCATCCTTTTGTTTTCATCTTCCTTTTTTTAAGTATGCCTGGAAGGTGCGCGAGAGAGGAACGATTGCAATAGCAATGTCTACTATCCTCTCCACCCAGAGTTTCCTTTGCAAGTCTCGAAAGCTAATTAAATGGATCCAGCGCGAGCAATGAAACTGCAAATATTATTGATCCGAAGGAAGCAGGATAGGGCTTTATCTGCCCCATCTCAAGCTCTTGAAAATATTACCACCGGGATTCCAAATGTCGCTTCTCCGACTGCGCCTTCTCATGATTTGATGGGTAAAAAGGACAAGGATCCTCCACCTACGAGCAGTTCAAAAGAGGTTGCATTAGAGTTTAGGGTTGGATTGACGAACCTGGAGATAGGGGCCAATGATGGGTAAAAAGGACAAGGATCCTCCACCTGCGAGCAGTTCAAAAGAGGTTGCATTAGAATTTAGGGTTGGATTGACGAACCTGGAGATAGGGGCCAAGGCTGCGCTGGTAGACTCGATGATGGAGCCTGCCATAGAGACAACCCTTCCAGCTTCTCCAATGAGGGTCGTTGTAAGGGATTCTATTATGGGGGTGACAGTAATTATGGAAGTGGCTGAATTTATAGCACCAGTAGGATCGACTGAGGTTAAGAAGGCGATCCCTGCCACAAGCCTTCTTCTGGTTGGAATGCAAGTGGAGACTCCTCAAGTGATGCCTCCTCTTTTGACTGCTGTCGAAACTTTGAAGATTGTTGCAGAGTTCTTAGGGAGCCATCTCTTATTTAAGAAGAGTCAAGCTTTGGGAGGGGAAGGCGCTCAACTTTAGATGACGGGTGCCGTTAGATCCATGGCTCTGATAGAGCACTATCTAGTTAATTTTGCCGAAATTACTCCTAGGGCTTTAGCTTTGGAATTGGTCGAAGCAAAGAAGGAGCTAGATAGATTGAGATACCATCTAGAGCAGGAGAAGGTCGTCAATGCTAATTTGATTAAGGAGATCGACTGCTCTGAAAAAATGCTTTCTAAGGCTTAGGAGATGATTGACCATCGGGATGATGAGTTGGAATGAGCCTATTGGAGATAAATTTTGCTCCCACCGAAGTCTAGCCTAATGCTTAGCCTCATGCAATTGATAATCATGGAAGAGCTTAGATCGAAAATTTTCCTTCAGTGATCAGACCCCAGCCAAACTCCTCCAGTGGTCAAACCTTAGCCGAACTCCTTCAGCTGGCCGAACTCCTCAGCGGTCGAGCTCCAGCCAAACTCCTTCAGCGATCGAACTTCTTACGAATCTCTTTTTTAGTCAGATGCCTTCAGGAGCCGAACTCCTTTCGGATCTCTCCTTCAGTCGGACTCCTATAGGAGCCGAACTCCTTCCGAATCTTTTCTACAGTCGAATTTCTACAAGAGTAGGACTCCTTCCAAATTTCTTCTTCAGTCAAGTTCCTCCAAAAGCCAAACTCCTTTCGGATCTCTCCTTCAGTCGGACTCCTATAGAAATCGAACTTCTTTTGAATCTCTCATATAGTCGGATTTCTATAGGAGTAGGACTCCTTTCGAATTTCTCCTTCAGTCAAGTTTCTTCAAAAGTCGAACTTTTTTCAGACTTCTTCTTCAATCGGATTCCTTCAGGAGCCAAACTTCTTTCGGATCTCTCCTTCAGTCAGACTCCTACAGGAGCCGAACTCTTTTTGGATCTCTCATTCAGATGGATGCCTACAGAAGTCAAACTCCTCTCGAACTTCTTTCTCAGTCGGACTCCTCCAAGAGCCGAACTTCTTCTGAATTTCTTCTTCAATTAGATGCCTCCAAGAGTCGAACTCCTTTCGGATCTCTCCTTCAGTCGGATGCCTATAGGAGCCGAACTCCTTTCTTACTCCTTCAGTCCAATTTCTTCAGGAGTCGAACTTCTTCTAGATCTCTTCTTCAATCGGATGCCTACAAGAGCCAAACTCCTCCAGTGATCGAACTTCTTCTAGACTTCTCCCTCAGTCGGACTCTTATAGGAGCCAAACTCCTCCAACGATCGAACTCCTCCTGGACTTCTTCAGTCGGACTCTTTCAGAAGTCGAACTCCTTCCGAATCTCTCCTTCAATCGGACTCCTACAAGAGCCAAACTTCTTTCGGATCTTTCCTACAGTTGTATTTCTATAGGAGCAGGACTCCTAAATTTTTTCTTCAGTCAAGTTTCTTCAGGAGCCGAACTCCTCTCGAACTTCTTCTTCAATCGGACTCCTCTAGGAGCCAAACTTCTTCCAAATCTCTCCTTCAGTCGGACTTCTATAGGAGCCAAATTTCTTTCGGACATCTCCTTTAGTCAGATTTCTTCAGCGAATTACTTTTAGATTTCAGCTAGCATTCATTTTGGATAATTTTCTCTAGTCGTATTCTCTTTAGAAGTCTGAACTTTTCTGAAATTGACATACATCAAAGCTCTTCATCCATTTATGTAGCTCCGAGTGGCTCAGTATCGAACGGCTATGACCGTCACTATCAGTCCGCTGTAGGCGACACCCTTCTCGTGCGGTTCTGAGCGGTCAGCCATCGGACGACTGTCACTATCAGTCCGCTGTAGATGACAGTGATCCGTTATCGGGCGGCAATGGCTGTCACCATTAGTTTGCTATAGGAGGTGCTACAAGAGATGCCCCCCTCCATGACAAACTCCACCAGGCCTTGAGCGGCCCACTACTAGATGGCTGCAGCTGTCACTATCAATCTGCTACAAGCTCCATCTATAAAAAAGAAATCTTTCAGATATATTTTCTTTAAGATCTCTTGTCCTTCCCAAAACTCTGTAGAACTCTTTTCTGAGCATTTTATTTTTATTGGCTAGAAGAGCTGACTTGATCATCGGAGAGTTCTTCTGAAGTCACCACCACCGACTCCGAACGAAACTTTATTTTGTAGGTCACCGATGGCGACCTCATCTTTCTCGGCTCTAGCTTGATCCGACGTTAACCAGATTCTACACCAACAGAATTGGTGCTAGAAGGAGGACCCCTATTTTTGGGATACCATTATTCTTAAAGAAGTACTCAGCAGCGATCTCTCTTCTTCCTCTCTAGAGTTTTTTTTCAAAAAAAAATATCTTTCAGAAAAGCTTCGATTCGGTGATCAACGGCCTCTGCAGTTAAATTCCATCCAAACCTATCCATTCCCACTTTAGCTCCAGCAACTCAGGCTCTACCTGCAGCCATGATAGATGTGGAGCAGTTCAACCTGCTGGTCCAGTAGGTTCGCGATCTCACGAAGGTGGTGCAGACCGTACATCGATGGTTTTCGACATCGACTCGATAGGAGCAGACTTCTTCGGAGCTCCACGGTCCGATTTAGGGATGGTCGACTTGGGCTGCCTGACCTCTAATCTTCGAAAAGGAGAAGCAGAGGATGGAGGGCCCTTGCTCGGACCATGACTCGATCCAGGAGGAAGCCTCACACCCGTTCTATCAGAAAATTTTGGAGATCAACGAACGTGAAGATCTTCTGGATCAAAGGCTCCTAGAAATGAGCCAACAAATTGAAGAGCTTTGCCATACTCCCTCCTTATACGATAATGATATTCACACTGATCCTTCTTTTTTTAGAGAATTATATAGAAACTGATTCCACCAAACTTCAAACTCCTGTAGTTTGAAAGTTACGATGGGACCACCAATTCGATCGACCATCTGAAGATCTTTTAGATAATGATGCTGCTCCACGGTACGTCAGACACCATTTTGTGTCAGACTTTTCCGTCCATCCTCAAGGAAGCCATTAGAAATTGGTACTCAGCACTTAAATCGGGTACCATCTTTTTTTTGATCAAATGAGCCAATAGTTTGTAGCTCACTTTGTTAGCAGCCGATATTTTCACTGAGGTTCAGATTCTCTGATGAACATTAAGCAGAAGGTGGAAGAATCCATCCGAGCTTATGTCACTCGATTTAATGCTGCTGCATTGAAAGTCCAAAATCTGAATCAGTCAATTGCGATGGCCGTACTCAAGGATGACCTTCAGAAGAATGATTTACTGTTCTTTCTGAAAAAAATATCCCAGAGACTTTATCGATATGCTAGCTTGGACTGATGGTTATGTCCAAACTGAAGAGGCCTTCAAGGCCAAGGATGATGAAGCCATTGAAAAGTGGTGAATCGATGAGCTAGACAGGCCTACTATGAAAGAAAGGTCGAGTGAAGCTCGACCACGCTCCCGAACTCTCTCTAAGCACAAGCGAGTCCGAACTCCTCCCCGAGCTCGAAGGCAGGGAAGTGATGCATGCTAATTTATAGCTATGGCAAGTACACCAGTCGATCAAGTAATAAAGTGAATGAGTAGAGTATCGTTCCTAGAGGATTGAAAAATAAGTACTGAAAAGCTCTTTTCTATGCTTTATTTAGAAGACCGATTTATGAGAATAAGAAATTAAAGAATAAAATAAAAAAATAATTAATTTTTTTTTAAGAAAATAGAGAGTATAATTATTAGAATTTTAAATTTAAGAGCAATGGTTTACTAAGACAATCAGTTCACCAACTCGATTAATACAATATTTAGATTTTTAGATTAATTTTATTTCATGTGACGGTGGAGTCTCCTAATTTATTCACTATCCTTTGATCCAAGCATAGCAAAACTATCAATATTTATTAATTATCCTTTGATCCAGGTGTAATTTAAATAAATATTAATGCATTAAGTTTTATGAAATTCTCTAATTAAAATACGCTGCGTCCAAAGCGTACTAAAATTTTTGCATGCATATGAATTCTAATTTGATTCATAATACAAGGTATATAATCAAGAAGCAATAACATAGATGTACTTGGTCCGTAACATCTATGTTCATCAGATCAATTAGAAGATGGCCAGTAATCTAAAAGCATTAAGATCAGATTTATATACTCCTCATGAATAAAATTTAAAAATAAATCATACTGAATATTGCATCAAAAGAGTGGCTATACCTTAGCCTTAGTAAAAAAAAATTTAGTTGATGATAACAAGTTCAAAAATAGTAAATAAAATAAAAAGCATAGAGAAATTAGACTGTTTGATTACTGAAATTGATTGTCCGTTGCTCTTGGTGTGGAGAACTTGGCGAAGAAGAAGAGGCTTCTTGATCGATGTCTTGATTGTCGAAGAAAAATTCTTTTCTTTTATTTTCTGACTCTCTTCTCTTTCTACCTCTCTCCTCTCTTTTTTTTTTTGTTTTTCTTTATTTCTCTGACTCTCTCTCTTTTTCTCTTTTTCTCTGACTTCTCTACGACTTCTTTCTTCTCTCCCTCTCTCTCTCTCTCTGATTTTTTTTCACGACAACAACAAGTTTTTTTATAGATGAAGAGATTGATTTCTCCCCCCCCAAAATTCATTAAAAATTAGGTTTAAGACTCCCAAAACAACTCAAATTAGGATCTGGATAATTCTGCCCGTTAGATATTGATCAAATGGTCCAAAAACTACTTAAAAACCTCTTAAAATAATTCAAATCAAGTCGGATTTCATGCCAGCCGTTGGTTCTATCGTTGGATTAAATCTGGACCGTTCGATCGCGTAGAAAGAAGCCTTCTGATCTTTAGTTTAACATCGAAATGAATCTCAGCCGTTGGATCTCGATCGAGAGCTACGGATGCCATCCATCAGCGCCTTCGTTTCGACCGTCCGATCAAGTTTCAGTGAATGCCGCTCGTTGGATCAGCCAAAATTCTTAAATTGCCCTCTATAAACTATGCGCGAGTTCGGTGTTGCGTGGATCGCCACATTCTTCAGCCAATCGGAGTGCGCCTCTTGCTGTGAAATTTTCGAATTGCCCTCTAGATGGTCCATCATGCACCATGAAAAATGCTGACATCATCCTGATGTCAGCGTTGTGTCGGTGGGTTGGTCTGCTGTTGTGATCGAATTGGGCCGAACCGCCGAACCGATTTCCTGGACCAGTTTGAACCGAACCATTTTTTTTTTTTTTTTGAAATTCAATTCCAGACTCGTTTGAAGTCCGTTTTATCTAAAATTTATTTCATCTGAATCAGAAAAATAAGATTTTCACATTGGTAGCCTTCTTTCCTACATAAAATTAATAAAAATATTAATTTTTAATAAAATAAATTAATTTATTTTATAATTTAATACTTTTATTAGTATATTTTTATCACTTATCACACCCTCCAACTTAGTCATTGCTAGTCCCTTAGCAATGTTTTATTTAATAACATGTTTCAATAAGATTATCCATCATAAAGATAAAATCTTAGGAACTAAAGGTCAAAAAGTTTAGAAAATACTGCTAACTAAGCATTGAGCTTCAGAAGCAAATTTTTCAGTCAATACAATTAAAAACTTTCTTAGAGTACATCAAAGATCTATAGCACTTGTGTTCGTGATGACTAACTTTAGCATTTCAGTATTAAATTAAAAGAACAAAAGTATCTTCTTCTTATCACCTATTTTGGTCAATTTTCTATACATTCTCAATTTTATACTCATGAATTAAGGTAGCTTTCACACTGCCTTCCCTTTTTTTTTTTTACTGTGCTGAGCATCCTGGCCTTTCCTTCACCATTTTACGTGAATTTTCACACTTGACCTAGGTGCAGAGACCCAGTTACTAGGCTTTGGGCAATCCACATATACTCTATCTTTTGCACTTTATTTATAGGCAGGTAGCTCTTTTCCTTAAATTCAAGTTTCTTTGATTAGAATGTATATTAATTACTAATTTTTAGTGATAATTGAATTTCCAGTTGGCCTTATAATCAATACCTACTTTGCCTTGTTAGTGTGCATGTGCAATTAGAAGTGCTAATAATCTTTTAATGACCTAAGTAGGCTGCTAAAAGTTGACCAACTAATCTACTTCTTTAACTCATTACATTCATTAGCAAATAATTCTATCTTTTATCACTTATCCAGTTTATCTTGCTCAAGATTTTCTTCTTGACACATATTTTTTTTTTTATTAATAACTTATTCTACATTATCTTAAAGGAGAAAAATAAAAGGTGCAATAAAGGATAGGAAGGAATACATCTGAATTGGTTCAGTTTAGTTCTTTGGGGCTTTGAAATTTTGCTGGAGCTCTCATTGATTTTTCTCTATAAAATTTAAAATACACACCAAAGCAGTAAAAGAGCAACCATAAATTACTAAAAAATAAAAAAAAAATGATCAAAACTAAAAAGAAAAGAAACAACCTATCTAGTAGTTCTGATTTATAGTCTTCAGCTTGACTTTCTTTGAGTTCTAAAGTGGATCAATCTGGTGCCACTTCAATTGGAATACTTTTATGTTTGATCGAGTCCTCTTTCAATTTGATATTACTCGCTTTTATAGTCTCAAACCTATTTTCTACAGAATTCTCATATAATGGATTGTCAATAATATCAATTAGAAAATAAGTTTGATTATCATCAGTATGTTTAGTATCTTTAAAAATATTAAAAGTAACTTATTCATCTTGGACTCTAAGAATTAATTTTTCTTGTTGAACATCTATTAAAGCTCCTCCAGTAGCTAAAAAGGGTCTCCCTAAAATAAGGGGTACATCATAATCTTCTTTCATATCAAGAACAATAAAATCAACAGAAAAAATAAACTTGTTTACCTTTACCAAGACATCCTCCACTATACCTCTTGGATATTTAATAGATCTGTCGGCTAATTGAAGAGTAATAGTGGTAGGCTTTGGTTCTCCTAGACCCAGCTTCCTAAAAATAGAAAAAGGCATGAGATTAATATGCTTGCTCCTAAATCACATAAAACTTTATCAAAACTACAATCACCAATAATGCAGGGGATAGTAAAACTCCCTGGATCTTTTAGCTTCTATGGTAATTTATTTTGAAGTATTGCTGAGCATTCTTCATTCAAATTTATTCTCTCATGCTCCTTCAGCTTTTTCTTATTTGTTAGGATTTCTTTGAGAAACTTGGCATACCTGGGCATTTGAGTAATAGCATCTACAAAAGAAATATTAATATGTAAATTCTTTAGAATTTTGAAAAAATTAGAAAATTCCTTATCTGGATGCTGTATTTATCTCTCTGGGAATGGTAGTGACGACACGTAGGGCTTCACATTTGGATCAGCAAACCGTATACCTAGAGACCATCCATCTGCTGGTTGTTTTGGTGACTGATGAATTTTAGTTGATGGTTCCTTATTTATAGTTGGCTCTTCAGTCTCATTCTACTGATGTGGCTCCTCCAGCTTTATACCACTTCTTAGGGTGATACCATTGACTTGCTCCCTTGAATTTGTCTCCGTATTGCTTGGCAAGGATCCTTAAGGTCTCTCAAAGATTATCTTAGCCATTTGACCTATTTGCATCTCCAAGTTTCGAATTACTGCTGTTTGGTCCTGTCTAAGTTTGGCTTTCAAATTTTTTATAGTTGCTTCTTGGTTTTGCATAAATTTGACCATCAGCTCTTCCATGTTGGACTTCTTTTCAGATACTTAAAATTTCGGGGGTGGCTGTTGTGCTGCATTTTGATTACTCCATGAGAAATTTGGGTGCTGCCTCCACTTTGATTGTATGTGTTGGAGTAGGGATTGTTTTATTACGGTCTGAAAAAATTACTAATATAATTAGCTGTATCAGTTATTTTAGCAAAAGGATTACCTGTCTGGCAATTGCTCGTATCATGTCCTCCTCCACACAGGTCACAAGTAATGCTCTGAATATGCATAGCTATTCCCTTTAAGTTGTTGACTTTGGCTCCAAGGGCTGCAATTTCAGCTAGTAAGGTTGGCACGCAATCTACTCCCTGCACAGCTATTAGTCTTTTTGGCATCATGCGCTCTGTCTGCCATTGATAGCTATTTGATGCCATCTCATCGATCCGATCGAAGGCTTTTTTCTCCATTTTTTGATTAATGATTTCTCTTCCTGCTGCATCAATCATAGAATGATTAGTAGGAAATAAATCATTATAGAAAGTTTATACCTGAAGCCATACGGGTAGTTGATGATGTGGACATCTCCTCAGCAATTTCTTGAAATGCTCTCAAGCCTCATATAGTGTCTCTATGTCCATCTACATAAAAGAAGTGATATCGTTGCGCATTTTAGCAGTCTTGGAAGGTGGAAAGTACTTGGCTAAGAATTTTTGGGCTAGGACATCCCAAGTTATGATAGAACCTGCAGGAAGAGAATGAAGCCAATTTTTAGCTTTATCCCATAAAGAGAAAGGAAATAACCTTAATCTAATAGCATCATCCGACACCCCATTAATTTTAAAAGTATCGCAAAGTTCAAGAAAATTAGAAATATGGGCATTCGGATCATCATGCACATGTCCACTGAATTGGATAGTTGATTGAATCATCTGGATCATCGCCGATTTTATTTCGAAGTTGTTTGCTCGTACAGGCGGTCTCCTGATGCTCGAAGCTGCATCGGCTATAGATGGTGTGATGTAATCATTTAATGGATGATGTACTGGTCGAATAGCTTCATGCTGTCCTTCGGTCGCCATATCCAATCCTAGATTGATGTCGTTAGGATCTTCAGCTGCCATATTTCTTTCTTGTTGTAGTCTTCTAATGGTCCTTTCAATTTCTGGATCTAAAGGTAGTAAGTTACTATGTCCAGTACGTGTCATGCAATGAATTTTTTTTTAAATAATAAAAATTAAAAATAAATTTCTAAAGTAAATCTAGGATCAAAATTTTATTATTGCTTTAGACACAATCCTCGGCAACAGCATCAAAAACTTGATGCATGCTAATTTATAGCTATGGCAAGTGCGCCAATCGATCAAGTAATAAAGTGAATGAGTAGAGTATCGTCCCTAGAGGATTGAAAAATAAGTACTGAAAAGCTCTTTCCTATGCTTTATTTAGAAGACTGATTTATGAGAATAAGAAATTAAAGAACAAAATAAAAAAAATAATTATTTTTTTAAAAGAAAATAGAGAGTATAATTATTAGAATTTTAAATTTAAGAGCAATGATTTACTAAGGCAATCAGTTTACCAACTTAGTCAATACAATATTCAAATTTTTAGATTAATTTTGTTTCATGTGACGGTGGAGTCTCCTAATTTATTCACTATCCTTTGGTTCAGGTATAGCAAAACTATCAATATTTATTAATTATTCTTTGATCCAGGTATAATTTAAATAAATATTAATGCATTAAATTTTGTAAAACCCTCTAATTAAAATACACTGCGTCCAAAGTGCACTAAAATTTTTGCATGCATATGAATTCTAATTTAATTCATAATACAAGGTATATAATCAAGAAGCAATAACATAGATGTACTTGGTCCGTAACATCTATGTTCATCAGATCAATTAGAAGATGGCCAGTAATCTAAAAGCATTAAGATCAGATTTATATACTCATCATAAATAAAATTTAAAAATAAATCATACTGAATATTATATCAAAAGAGTGGCTACACCTTAGCCTTAGTAAAAGAAAATTTAGTTCATGATAACAAGTTCAAAAATAGTAAATAAAATAAAAAGCATAGAAAAATTAGACTGTTTGATTGCTGAAATTGAATGTTCATTGCTCTTGGTGTGGAGAATTTGGCGAAGAAGAAGAGACTCCTTGATCGATGTCTTGATTATCAAAGAAAAATCCTTTTCTTTTATTTTCTGACTCTCTTCTCTTTCTACCTCTCTCCTCTCTTTTTCTTTTTGTTTTTATTTATTTCTCTGACTCTCTCTCTTTTTCTCTTTTTTTCTTTTTCTCTGACTTCTTTACGACTTCTTTCTTCTCTCCCTTTCTCTCTCTCCCCCTGATTTTTTTTACGGTAACAATAGGTTTTTTTATAGATGAAGAGATTGATTCCCCCCCTCCCCAAATCCATTAAAAATTAATTTAAGACTCCCAAAACAACTCAAATTAGGATCTGGGTAATTCTGCCCGTTAGATATTGATCAAACAATCCAAAAACCACTTAAAAATCCCTTAAAATAATCCAGATCAAGTCGGATTTCATGCCAGCCATTGGATCTACCATTGGATTAAATCTAGGCCGTTCGATCGCATAGAAAGAAGCCTTCTAATCTTTAGTTTAACGTCGAAATGAATCTCAGCCGTTGGATCTCGATCGGGAGCTACGGATGCCGTCCATCAGCGCCTTCATTTCGACCGTCCAATCAAGTTTCAGTTAACGCCGCCCGTTGGATCAGCCAAAATTCTCAATTGCCCTCTGTAGACTATGCGCGATCCCAGTGTTACATGGACCACCGCGTTCTTCAGCCAATTGGAGTGTGCCTCTTGCTGTGAAATTCTCGAATTGCCCTCCAGATGGTCCACCGTGCGTTGAAAAAAAATGCTGACATCATCCTAACGTTAGCATTGCGTCGGCATATCGGTCTGCTGTTGCGATTGAACTGGGCCGAACCGCTGAACCGATTTCCTGAACCGATTTGAATCGAACCATTTTTTTTTTGAAATTTAATTTCGAACTCATTTGAAGTCTATTTTGCCTGAAATTTGTTTCATCTAAACTAGAAAAATAAGATCTTCACATTGGTGGCCTTCTTTCCTACATAAAATTAATAAAAATATTAATTTCTAATAAAATAGATTAATTTATTTTATAATTTAATATTTTTATTAGTATATTTTTACCACTTATCAGGAAGCCCCGATAGAAGGGTACGACAGGATTCACCCCTCCGAAGATTTTATAACTACGCCTCTCTCAATGCTCTGAAAGCTCAAGTACTGATGAAAATCAAAGAGCAACTATCGAGATCGAAAAGGATGCGTACTCATTCCGATAAGCACAATTCTAACAAGTTTTGTCTTTATTATCGTGACCACGATCACGATACTGAAGAGTGCATTCAGCTCCAAGATGAGATCGAGGAGCTCATCAGACGAGGCAGACTCGGTCAATTCTTACGACGTCGGTCTGAAGGATGGAAGGATCGGCCAAGGGCACTACCATAGTCTGAACCACCAAGGAGGGAGGAACGACAAGAAGATCAGCCACCTCTCGATATCATCAACACAATCTCGGAGGAACTTCAACGAGAAGAGGCCAGCAGATTTGAGGGATCAGTGAAGAGACGGACTGAAGAATTCATAACCTTGACTGAGGCAGACGCTCAAGGAGTCCAGCTTCCACACAATAACACGATTGTAATCGCTTTAAATATTACCGACTATGATGTACGTCGTATTTTGGTCGATAATAATAGTTCGACTGATGTTTTATTTTATGATGCTTTCTAAAAAATGTTCTTACTCAATAATCATTTGGGACCTATGAACTTCCCATTGGTAGGCTTCACTGGCGATGCCATATTAGTCGAGAGCATAATAACTTTGGTTGTGACTGTAGGGCAACATCCGAAGCTGGCTAAGGCATAGGTCGATTTTTTAGTCGTAAAAGCTCCATCAATCTATAATGCTATTCTCGATCGATCTGGTCTAAATGCACTTCGGACAGTGGTATCAACTTATTATTTGAAAATGAAGTTTTCGATAAGTCACAGGATCGAAGAGGTCAGAAAAGATCAAGCTCTGATGAGGTACTGCTACTCAATCATCCTGCAAAAGGAAGAACAGTCCAACTCTTATTCTGTTGATGGGCTAGATGTCCGTGAGACCTCATCGAGGAGTGGGATGAGCCTATGGAGGATCTCATATCTGTGCCCTTAAACGATGGAAACATGGAGTATGCTGTACAGATCGGCTCCAATTTGGGGGATGAGGTTCAGAAGCAACTCGTCACCTTCCTCAGAAATAATACGGACGTCTTTGCCTGGGCTCCGGCAAATATGCCAGAAATTAATGCCAAGGTCATGGAACATCGACTGGCCGTTGATCCTAAGTATCGATCGGTAAAAGAAAAGATATGCAACTATGCCCTAGAGAGGCAAAATGCAATCGCAGAAGAAGTAGGCAAGCTCCTCCAAGCTGGATTCATCCAGAAAGTTAACTATCCGATCTAGATTTCAAACGTGGTTCTCATCAAAAAGGCAAACAACAAGTGGATGATGTATATAGACTTTAAAAAATTGAACAAGGTCTGCCTAAAGGACAACTACCCTCTATCCAGAATCGATCAATTGGTAGATGCAACCTCAGGCTACGAGCTCCTCACCTTCATGGATGCCTTCTCTGATTATAAGCAGATACAGATGGCGCCAGAGGATAAGGAGAAAACTGCTTTTATTACTGACCATGGTCTTTATTGTTATAGGATTATGTCCTTTGGACTAAAAAATGTAGGAACAACGTACCAGTACCTGGTCAACAAGATCTTCAAAGAGTAGATTGAGCGTAATATGGAGGTGTACATGGATGATATGCTCATCAAAAGTCGAGCTTCTATAAACCATCTCGTCGACCTCGAAGAGACCTTCAGTGCACTCAGGAAGTACAAGATGAAGCTGAACTTAATCAAGTATATCTTTGATGTGACATCAAAAAAATTTCTGAGGTTTATGGTGTTAAAGCATGGGATTAAAGTAAATCCAAAAAAAATTTGAGCTATTTAGGAGATGACTGCTCCAAAAATAATCAAACAAGTTTAGTGCCTAACCAAAAAGGTGACGTCCTTGAGTCGCTTCATCTCGAGATTGACTGAGCGATGTATGCCCTTCTTTCGAGTTCTCAGACAATCGAAGAATTTCTGCTAGACGACGAAGTGCCAACGGGCATTTGAGGAGCTTAAAAACTACCTCGGCTCATCTCCACTACTGACAAAGCCCGAATTTGAAGGAGAATTATTTCTATACCTAGCAGTCTTTTTGATGGTCTTGACAGCAGTTCTGGTCAAGGAGGAAGCGAAGATGCAGTGATCGATCGACTATGTGAGCCAGATCCTGAGGGATGCAGAGACCAGGTACTCTAAGCTAGAAAAATTGACTTACTTTCTTCTAATTGCTGTCAGGAGACTCTGATCTTATTTTTAAGAGCACACTATAATGGTTCTTATGGACCAACCAATAAAAGTAGTTCTTCATCGAACGGACGCTTCCGAAAGAATCGCAAAATGGACAATCGAGCTCATAGAATTCGACATCAACTATCGACCCCAGCCATCGATCAGATATTGATAGATTTTGTAGTAGAATGTATCATTTTGAATGATGCTAAGCTTGAACAGAATGAGACCGGCGCTCTATTGCCGCAACCAAGCCTCCCCAAAGAGAGTGCCGACCTTTTTGAAGGTTTTTGGGCCTTGTACGTAGATGGTTCATCCAACTCCACTAGAGCAGGTGCGGGATTAGTCTTAGTCAGTCCCAGGGAAGTTATCGTTGAGTACGCACTATGCTTCGAATTCTCTGCAACTAATAATGAGACCGAATATGAAGCACTGATCGCTGGGATGAAAATAGTAAGAGAGTTAAAAGTAGACTGGCTTCAAGTCTACAGTGATTTTTAATTAATGATCGGCCAAGTTAGTGGCAACTATGAAGCGTGAGAGAAAAGTATGATGAAATATCTTGAGAAAGTAAAGAATTTAACCTCGGTCTTTAGCAGTTTTGGCATTCAATAGATTTCGAGGGCGAAAAATACAAGAGTCGATTTTCTCTCTAAATTGACCACTTCAGTCCTGGCCGAACTATCCAAAGAAGTATTTTTTGAGATTCTAAAATATCCAAGCTCATAGGAATCATAGCTCGTTATGCAGACGGAGCTCGAGCCAAGCTAGATCGATCTGTTAGCTGCCTATCTTAAAGAGAAAGTTTTTCCTCATGATCTGAAAGAAGCTCGAAAACTCAAAAGTTAAGCCTTTCAGTATGTTTTATATGAAGGTAAGTTGTATAAGAGATTATATTCGCTACCGCTGTTAAGATGTCTCCGACCTTCAGAGGCCAACTCCGCATTATGAAAAGTGCATGAGAAAATTTATGAAAGTCATGTAGGATCTAGGTTCTTATCACAAAAACTACTTTGGCAAGGATACTATTAGCCGACCTTATACTGTGACTCTATGGAGTATATCAAAAAATATGACCGCTATCAGAAGAATGCAAACATACAAAGATAGCCAACCTCCGAGCTTGCTCCACTGAGCATACCTTGGCCATTGGTATAGTGGAAAATGGATATACTTGGCCCTTTTTCGATGGCATCCGAACAATGAAAGTACCTCTTGGTCGTGATCAGCTACTTCACCAAATGGATCGAAGCTGAACCACTAGCAAAAATTATCGAGGCCAAGGTATGAGACTTCGTCTGAAAGTCAATCATCTGTCAGTTCAGTCTGTCCCATACTATCATAATGGATAATGGACGATAGTTTGCTAGGATGAGATTCGTCGAGTTCTATGAAAATTTAGATATTTTCCATCACTTCACATCGGTAGCCCATCCACAGACAAATATGGAAGCAGAAGTGACCAATCGGATCCTGCTACAAGATATCAAGACAAGGCTCGACAGAATAAATGGGGCTTGGATGGACGAACTCTACCACATCCTCTGAGCATACCGAACTACTCAAAGACTATCAATTGGAAAAACACCATTCGCCTTGGCTTTTGAAATTGAGGTAGTCATACCAATCAAGTTTAAACTTCTATCAGCATGGGTCATGGTCTTTAACGAGCAGCAAAATCCATAGGACCTCAGAGTCAACCTCGATCTGCTGAAAGAAAGAAGAGAGGAAGCCCAAGTTTGGATGGCGGCCTACAGATAAAGGGTGTCCTGATACTATAACTCCAGAGTTAGAAGTAAAATATTCAGAGTGGGAGACTTGGTGCTTCGACGAGCCGCCATCTCTCAACCTCAGAGCAAGAAGAAGCTTGCCCTAAATTGGGAAGGCCCATATAAAGTGGTGGAGGTCATCCGGTCTGAAACTTATCATCTGAAGGAGCTCGAAGGAACAACGATCCCACGATCTTGGAACTCAAAAAATCTGAGGATGTACTACTAGTAACTTTCCTTCAATAAAACTCCTTCATTTCAATATTATTATTTTTCGATACAAAAACTATGTGATTATAGGAAAGAAGCAATCAATAGTGGTCATATTAGGAACAGGAGAAGAACTTCATCCTAACATGAGCACGCCGAAGACCTTCGATTATTTAAGATAGAAAAAGAAGAGAGGTCCATTCAACGACCCATTTATGCTCCTATTGCCTTATTAGAAACAGGAAAAGAATCTCGTCCTAACATAAGCATGTCGAAGATCTTTAGTTATTTAAGATAGGAGGAGAGGAGAGGCCCATTCAACGACCCATCTGTGCTCCTATTGCCATGTTAGGAATAGAAGGAGAACCTCGTCCTAACATGAGCATGCCGAAGACCTTCGATTATTTAAGATAGGAGGAGGAGAGAGGTCTATTTAATGGTCCATCTGTGCCCTTATTTCCATATTAGGAACAAGAGGAGAACCTCGTCTTAACATAAGCACGTCAAAGATCTCTGATTATTTAAGACAGAAGGAGGAAAAAGGCCCGTTCAATGGTCCATCTATGTTCCTATTGCCATGTTAGGAACAGAAGGAGAACCTCATCCTAACATGAGCACAGTCAAAGACCTCTAATTATTTAAGACAGAAGGAGGAGAGAGGTCCGTTCAATGGCCCATTTGTGCTCCTATTGCCATGTTAGGAATAGGAGAAGAACCTCATCCTAACATGAGCAAGTCGAAGATTTTCGATTATTTAAGATAGAAGGAGGAGAGAGGCCCATTCAATGGCCCATCTATGCTCCTATTGCCATGTTAGGAATAGAAGGAGAACCTTGTTCTAACATGAACACATCGAAGACCTCCGATTAATTAAGATAGGAGGAGAGGAGAGGCCTGTTCAACGGTCCATCTATGTCCCTATTGCCATATTAGGAATAGGAGAAGAACCTCGTCCTAACATGAGCATACCAAAAATCTCCCATTATTTAAAATAGAAGGAGAAAAGAGGTCCATTCAATGGTCTATCAGTGTCCCTATTGCCATGTTAGGAACAGAAGGAGAACCTCATCCTAATATAAGCACATCGAAGGCCTCATTTATTTTAGATGAGATAAAAAGAGAGGCTCCGACAATGATCCTTATATGAGCAAAATTGAAGAAGAACCTCATCCTAACGTAAGCAAAATTGAAGATCTCATTCATTTTAGATGAGGTGAGAAGAGAGGCTCCGACTCGGTTGGGGATAAGATCTCCCCTGAGTTTCAACTGCAATAGGAGATGAGATCTCCTTCAACCTCGACTGGAGATAAGATCTCTTCCGAGCTTCAACGTCTACGTCAACAGAAGATAAGATCTTCTTCAACCTCGGTAGGAGATCAGATCTCCCACGAGCTTCAACCATAATATCAACAAGAGATAAGATCTTCTTGGATCTCGATTGAAGACAAGATCTTCCTTGAGCTTCAACTTCAACATCAACAGGAGATTAGATCTCCTTCAACCTCGACAGAAGATCAGATCTCCCATGAGCTTCAACCACAACGTCAAAAGGAGATTAGATCTTCTTCAATCTCGGCAGGAGATCAGATCTTCTACGAGCTTCAACCATAATGTCAACAGAAGATAAGATCTCCTTGGACCTCGGCTGGAGGCAAGATCTCTCCCGAGCTTTAATTTCAACTTCGACCTCGATTGGAGATAAGATCTTCTTCGAGCTTCAACTTCAACGTCGACCTCGACTGGAGATAAGATCTCCTTCGAGCTCCAACTTCAATGTCAACAGGAGATTAGATTTTCTTCAATCTCGATTGAAGATAATATATTCTCCGAGCTTCAATATCAACATCAACAGGAGATAAGATCTTTTCCAAGCTTCAACCTCAATGGGTGCAGAGCGCGAAAAAGAACTTCGACAATCGCCTTTTATATACTCCCTTCCTTCGAATTTCAAACTCGAGAGTGGAGGGAACTATTACTGGAGATAAACCTCACTCCCACTGAAGTCCAGCCTAATGCTTAGCCTCATGCAACTGGTAATCACGAAAGAGCTTCGATCGAAAATTCTTCTCCAGCGATTGGACCCCAGCCGAACTCCTCCAGCGGTCAAACCTTAGCCGAACTTTTTTCAGGTCTCTCCTTCAGTCAAATGCCTCTAGGAGTCAAACTCCTTTCGGATCTCTCCTTCAGTTGGACTTCTATAAGAGCCGAACTCCTTTCGAATCTCTCCAATAATCGAATTTTTATAGGAGCAGGACTCTTTTCAAATTTTTTCTTCAGTCAGGTTCCTCCAAGAGCTAAACTTCTCCAACGGTCAAACTCCTTCTGAACTTCTCCTTCAGTCAGACTCTTCCAAAA
Organism: Cocos nucifera; assembly: GCA_006176705.1. Classification (NCBI taxonomy): domain Eukaryota; kingdom Viridiplantae; phylum Streptophyta; class Magnoliopsida; order Arecales; family Arecaceae; genus Cocos; species Cocos nucifera. Next base: position 1,537,425 of record QRFJ01000065.1, on the reverse strand, counting down.
GCCGAACTCCTTCCGAATCTCTCCTTCAGTCGGACTCCTATAGGAGCCGAACTTCTTTCGGATCTCTCCTATAGTTGGATTTTTATAGGAGCAGGATCCTTTCTAAATTTTTTCTTTAGTCAAGTTCTTCCAGAAGTCGAACTCATTTCAGACTTCTTCTTCAGTCGGACTCCTTTAGGAGCCGAACTCCTTTTGGATCTCTATTTCAGATGGATGCCTACGGGAGCCGAATTTCTCCCTCAGTCGGACTCCTTCAGGAGCCGAACTTCTTCCAAATCTCTCCTTCAGTCGGGTGCCTCCAGGAGTCGAACTCCTTCTAGATCTCTCATTCAGTTGAATGCCTACAAGAGTCAAACTCCTTCAGCGATCGAACTCTTTTCAGATTTCTTTCTCAATCAGACTCTTGTAGGAGCCAAACTCCTTTAGCGATCAAACTCCTCCTGAACTTTTTCTTCAGTCAGACTCCTCTAAAAGCTAAACTTCTTTCGGATCTCTCATTCAGTCGGACTCCTACAGAAGTCGAATTTCTTTCGGATCTCTACTACAGTCAGATTTCTATAGGAGTAGGACTTCTTCCAAATTTTTTCTTCAATCAAGTTCCTCCAGGAGCTGAACTTCTTCCAAACTTTTTCTTCAGTCAAACTCCTTCAGGAGCTGAACTACTTTCGGATCTCTTCTTCAGTCGGACTTCTACAGGAGCAGAACTCCTTTCGAACTTCTCTTTTAGTTAGATTTTTCTAGTGGATTGCTTTCAGATTTCAGCTAGCAGTCCTTCTGGATGATCTTCTCTAGTCATATTTTCTTTAGGAGTTTGAACTCCTCTAGAATTGACATATGTCAAAGCTCTTTATCCCTCCATGCGGCCCCAAGCGGCTCAGTATCAGACGGCTATGACTATTACTATCAGTTCGCTACAGGCGGTGCCTCTCTCGTGCGGTCCTAAGTGGCCAGTCGTCGGATGGTTGCAGCTGTCACTATCAGTCCGTTGTAGATGACAGTGATCCATTATCATGCGATGATGGATGTCACCATCAGTTTGCTACAGACGGCACCCTCCTCCATGACAGACTCCACCAGACTTCGAGCGGTCTGCTACCAAACGACTGTAGCTATCACTATCAATCCTCTACAATCTTCATCTATAAAAAAGAGACCCTTCAGATATATTTTTTCTAAGCTCTCTTCTTCTTCTCAAAATTCTACGAAACTCTTTCCTGAGCACTTCATTTTTATTGGCCAGAAGAGCTGATTTGATTATCAGAGGATTCTGCCGGAGCCACTACCATCGACTCCAAACGAGATTTTATTTTGTAGGTCACCGACGGTGACCTCATCTTCCTCGGCTCCTGCTCGATCCGATGTCAACCAGATTCTACACCAACAGAGCCCATAGAAGGATTAAAGTTCTCGAGACATGAAGGTATGAAGCCGAACGAGGCTATCATCGAGCTTGTGATGACATCGAACATCTGAGGAGGATGTTAGAGGGAAGAATTTTAGCATCTAAGACTAGCCCTCTAAGGAATTTCGATAGGAGGCCAGACAAAAGGCCCAGGACCTTCGATAGGGAGTGTCGTGAAGTGGAGGTGTCCTAAAAATTTAGAGGTTCTCTAACTAGAGGAGCGCTTATAATTCGAGAACCTTCGGCCTTTTAAATTGAGTTGCAAAAGATAAATGAGAGGTTTGATCGGTTTTACTAGGATGGGTCCAAAATTGTGATCAAGGCCTACAAATTGGAATTTTTTACTAGTTTTAAGAGGTGCAAGAAAATGACCTTGGCTCGTCTTCCAGTGGATGACATTGAGTCTCTACGAGTAGACTCACCAGATAGGAGTCTGAAGGCTATGATAGACCGCTATCTTGGAAAGTTTACAAGCTTGGCTGATATGCCCATAAGAATGAACAAGGTCGATTCGATTTTGCAGATGGAGGAGGTCGACGCTGAAGAAGGCCACTCTAGAGCCACTCACTGAAAGACCATTGGAAATTGTATTTTTCTTTCTTTTTCTTGTAAGCCGATGCGACATTAAAGAATTATAAATAAAATGTGATTTTCATCGAGGTGATTTGTTCTTTCTCTTTTCTTCTCTTTGTTACATCTCGAGTCTGTATTTTGATCTGAGGTGTATTTTATCATTTTCAAAATGCTTATTGGCAAATTCAAAGGGGTTTGAAGGGAATGAAATTGAAACCACATCTTGCATGACAATTATTATCATACGACTCCACACGTCTCTTCGAAAGTGGTGTAGGGCAATAGTGGAGGCTATATCCAGATAATGTTTGTCTTGCATCCGGGTTATATCGATTCATGTCTTTCATATTTAATGCTTTGAGAAGATGGAGCATTCAAAAATTCCTTCGATTTGATGTACATAAAAATTTCGAACCGAACAAAGAATTTCGTCCCGTCGTCCTCTTTTACCGTGGGTTTTTTCTCAAGCTATCTTCTTCCACTTCTTTTTTTTCTTTCTCTTTCAGAGGAATGGATCACTCTGGGGATGTGGACTTCATGCTGATGACCTTCCGATCTGAGATGATAGAAAGAGATTTAGTATTGATCCATAGTTAGTTTCACATTCTTTTCGAATTTCAGTTGGAGGTTCCAATGGTGGAGGAACGTGCTTGCAACCCTCCTCCAGATCAGATCAGCATCAATGAAGAATGCTTTCGGACTGGATTGAGACTTTCTTTCCATCCTTTCTTCATTATTCTTCTTCATTTTCTCAAGATATTGCCATGTTCGATGGTGCCGAATTCATGGCGTCATATTTGTGGCTTCACCATAGTGTGCATTTTGGCTAGGGTTGAACCCAGCATCGTACTCCTTCATTATTACTTTACTCTGAAGAGACATCATAGATCTCATGGGTGGTGGTATGTGACTTCTAGAAGTAGGAAGAACACCGTTTCACTGATCTGAGGCGTTCCTTCCACTATCCATGGTTGGAAAGGACATTTTCTATTTGTTTTCCGTTCTTCAGGTGAAGAATGAAATTTTGTGAATTGGAGGAAACCTCAAGAGGCCGTGCTGAAGGATTCACCGCTTGACCAGTGCTTGAAGCAAGATCTAGGAGCTCTGCATGGCTTCGAGGTTCTAGAATTAAAGGAGCTTTTATACTGAAGAATGGGATTTTGTGAATTGGGGGGAACCTTAAGAGGCCGTGTTGAAGGATCTACCGCTCGACCAGCACTTGAAGCAAGATCTAGGAGCTCTATGCAGCTTCGAGGTTCTAGAATTAAAGAAGCTTTTATTTGAGCAGACTCTATTTAATGTGGTCATCAGCCAAGTTGGTCCCAAAGGTACGCATTGACTTCTTGCCCTGTAATCATAGCTCATTTGTATTTCAAAATCTGATGCTAGTTGGCTGGCGCTTTGGGTTGCTGGGATGGATCCAAGTTTGTCGAAAGCATTGGGTCCAAAGACCCTTCGAAAAAGGAAGGCGAAAACAACCAGCGGCAAGTCTACTTGTGTTCAGGTCAAGCTTCTTTTGGCATTGCTGACTTTCAAGATTGAAGAGTCTGAACCCTAGGATATTGATGATTTCCGAATTATGCAGGTTCAGCACGACTCGATCTCTTCGATTCCTGAGGAGGGTCAGAGGAGCCTTGCTGAGTGCTTATTCAGTAAGGCTATTCTGAGTTTACTGGCTCCTGATGTCTCCGACCTCTTTTCGTAGGAGGAACCAATTAAGGCTGCAGGAACTTTCGGAACTGCACCAACTAGAGTACAACTTCAGGCCTCTGCTCTGGAAGATTATGACTTGGCGTGTAAGGTATTTTCCAACTTCCTCTATCCGATCAATGCGACTAAGTTATTGATTGAGCCTCTAAAGATAAAGAGATGAAAAGCTCTGGACTATTTTATTTGGATGAGTCGAAGGTGTATATCATTATATTTTGCTCGATCTCTTTGTTTTGAGATGTGTTTGTTATAAACTGCATGGAGTGTTTTGGTAGCTCACCCATTATTTGAATGGATTTATGGAATGTACTGCTAAGCTTTTGACCTAAGCGGCAAGACACAAGATGGAGGCCGAAATGCTCAAAACTACCAAAGACATGGTGTCGAAGGTGGTCGAGGAGGCTTCTGCTAGGGCTGATGCTGCCAAGAAAAGAGCTCAAGATGCCGAGGCTGCACTGAAGAAGTTGGTTAAGGAAAACCTTCAACTGTCAAGCATGAGAGAGGCTTTGACAGTAGAGGTGGAGGTGCTTAAGGCATGGTCTGCTAAAGTAGAGGCGTTTGGGGTGCAGGCCCAAATTACACTGAAAGCAGTAGAGGAAAAAATGACTATGCCACAGTATGACATGAAAGCGCGAGTTGAGGCTACTACTTTAAAGGCTATTATCAAGTTCTGAACGTCGAAGTATAAAGACAAGAAGGTTGAATTCATGATCGATGCCTATGATGAAGGAAAGCATTTCGTCCAAAGTAGGATGGCTTTCTGGTATTCAGAATTAAATCTATATTTCTTAGATGAGGCTCCAGGAGTGATTGTTACTAGTGTGGCTGAAGCTCGAATTGATCTAAAAAATGCCTCATGAACCTTCTTTTTTATTTATATATTTTTGACTTGTCCAAAATATTGTAAAAAGAATTTTAGATAAATAAATTTTTTTTATTTTTTGATAATTTTCTCTTTACTACTTATTCTTTTATTTTGCTCTGACCTAAGGAGTTAAGACTTTGATTTTAGGGGCCTCGGTTGGATTAATTTTTGACTCGAGGTCATGCGAGTCGATCTTTTTGTTAATCGTTTAGGTAACCGATGGGACATGCTCTTTTTTTGCACAACATTGAATGTGCACGGTTTAAGAAGTATTATAATCGTAATTCTCATGTAAAGTCGGTATACAGTTGTGGGGCGGTGGAGCTATCTAATCTTTGACTTTCATGTGGCATGATTTGATGTTATCTATTATGGCGGATTTTTCTATTTAAAGAAAGATTTTTGTCTTCTATTGGCCATCTCCTTCTTTGATGATATTTAGAATATTTCATAGGATGATGGCAGAATGGCATGTGCTCTCAGAGAGAGATGAAGTCACATTCTTTTGCTGGGATTATAGTCGTCCACCTGAAGAGGAGAAGAAGATTTGATTGGTCTCGATTGATTTAAAGATACTTGTAATGAACGTTCTGATCGTAGAATGTTCATTCTCTTGATCGTAAGATCTTTGTTATTTTGCTTCTCATCTTGAAGGTGGTCATTTCCTTGGCCCTGAGAGCTTTGTCATTATTTTCTTGCTTCGTAAGGGCTAGGATCTAGTGATAGTTTCTTGGATGCTTGTGTAGTATTGCAACGCTTCTTAGGGAAAAGTGGAGAGGGTCAAGCTACCCCCAGGGGCGATAATTTGGATCACATCCCCCGCCTTCAAAGCTTCCTCTATTGTGGTCTTCTTGGAGACCATAGTCTTGAGGCATTGATTAGATGCTTTGATGCAATCCTGATTATCTTCCTGGGGTATTCATCATGCATATGCGTTGATGGAGGTTTCTTTGGTTTGAGGCTATACAGAGTTGGACTCCAAGTAAACACTGCTTCAACCTCAACGAAATCATCTTCATCAGCTCTAGCTTGTGATGGGCTCGCATTCCTTTTCTATCCCGACATCGGCTATGGTTTCTTTGAAGACTAAAGCTTGGTGCTATGGATAAATAAATATCAGGTGAATGGGACTTTGACCTCAATGAGTTCATGGCCGTTTTATGCCATTTTTGAAGTGAATCGAAGCAGGCATCGTTATATCAGAACCTTGATCTCGTAGGATTTACTGTAGTTCTGGTGTAAAATCTTCTGTTTGTCTTTCTTTTTTTGTTGCTTCTTATAAAAGCAATATTGATATTATTGCTCTTGTAAGAATTCTCTTTAATGAGTAAATGTTATTCTCTATTTTTATGTTATGTATTCCAATCTTTGCAAATTTGTTGAGTTGATATTCTGATAAGAGGGACTTGCAGATCGTAAGGATCTCATATGAAATAGTTCCAATTTGAGAAATTTTCGGTATTGACGTCCCGATCAAAGGGATCTTGACTTGAAGCAATTTGGATCTAAGAAATTCACTAAATTGAGATCATGATCAAAGAGACTTTGATTGGAGTGGTTCCAATTTGAGAAACCTACTGAAATGAGATCTCGATCAAAGAAACTTTGATTGAAGTGGTTAGATTGGAACCTGCTAAAATGAGGTCCAAATCAAAGAGACTTTGATTGGTGTGGTTTCGATATGAAGAACCTGAACTGAGATCCCAATCAAAGGAATCTTGAGCGACTTCTCCCAAGTTCTTTCTGACACACAAGTATTTATCAATGAATTTAAAAATTTATTCATTCATTTGAATTATCGATAATATATGCAGAGATTGGTAGAATTCTAAAGTCTAGAGAGTACAATCTCATTTAGCCATTTCAAGCGGTAGGTTCCCGGATGTATCATCTCGTCGACTTGATAGGGGCCTTCCTAATTGGGTGTGAGCTTTTCTTGCTCTGTGGGCTGAGAGACCTTAGTTTGTCGAAGGACAAGGTTGCCAACTTGGAATTTCTTGGCTTTGACCCGAGTATTATAATACCTAGCCATCCTTTGATAATATGTAGCCATCCTCATCGTAGCACATTGCCTGCTTTCCGCAATTAGGTCGAGGTTGGCTCTAAGATAAATTGGATTGGTGTCTTCATCATACTCTTTGACTCAGAGGGATAGAAGCTCGAATTCCACATGTATGATCACCATAGTTCTGAATGCTAGGTTGAAAGGTGTTTCACCGGTGGGGATCCTTTGGGTGGTTCGATAGGCACAAAAAACATGATGAAGCTCTTCCATCCATGACCCCCCAGTCTGATCTAGTTTGGCTTTCAAGCCTTGTAGGAGAGTTTGATTGGTGACTTCAACCTCTCTGTTTGCTTGCGGATGGCCTACTAAGGTGAAGCACTGCTCTATCCCATGGTCTTCACAAAATTCATGAAGTCGGGCTCCACTGAATTGCCTATCATTATCAGAGATCAATATCTTGGATTGGCCTTATCGGTAGATAATCGACTTTCAGATGAAGTTTTGGACTTTCGCTTTAGTGATTTGGGCTAAGGGCTTAGCTTCAACCCACTTTGTGAAATAACGAGTGGCTACCAGAAGAAACTTTCGCTAGCCATAGGCTTAAGGGAATGGACCTTAGATGTCCAGTCTCCACTAGATGAATGGCCATAGAGCTTCAATTGGGGTTAGAAGTGCCATCGGTTGACGTTGAATCCTATCATTCCGCTGGCATTGATCATACTTTTTGACGAAGTCTTGCGTATCTTGCTGTATTGTTGGCCACTAATAGCCTTATTAGAGGATTTTGTAGGACAGGAACCTACCCCCCAAGTAGCTTCCATAGATTTTCACATGAACTTCTTACAGGGCATAGTCAGCTTCTGATGGACGCAGATATTTCAGGAGAGGGAGAGAGGAGGACCGCTTGTATAATTCATTGTCAAGCAACACATATCTTGTGGCCTTGCTTCTGATCCTCTGAGCTTCCTTTCGATCAGGTGGTAGCTCACCTTATCTTAAATACCTCAAAAGAGGATCCATCTAGCTGGGCTTCTCATCGATTTGCTGGACGGTGGTGGGTTCTTCTAGACTCGAGGCTCTTAAGACTTCTAAATAGATTTTCTTCTTCAGATCAGTGGGCAGTAATGATGTTAGCTTTGATAGGGCATCGGCTCTGGAGTTTTGTGCTCTAGAGACCTATTGAATGTTAAAGTGTTGAAAGGATGAGATAAAATCTTTTATCTTTTGAAGATACTTTTTTATATTCTCTTCTCGAGCCTCGTAGTCATCTTTGATTTATCCGACCACCAACTATGAGTTGCTGAAGACCTTTAGATGATGGGCTCTAGCTTCTTTAGCGATCTTTAGTCCCATAATTAGGGTTTCATATTCTGCTTCATTATTGATTTTGAAAATTCAAAGTGCAGGGCGTATGCAGCCACCTTTCCTTCAGGTCTAAACAAAATGCATCCAACTCCCAACCCTGACGAATTCAAGGAACCATCAACGTGTAGGGCTCATAATTCTTCTAAATCCGACTCTATGTTTTCATCATCTTTTGGACTTGTGGGGTCTTCTGAGTTCTTTTCAACTTCTCTTTCTTCCAACATTTCTTTGTCTGGGATGGTGCACTCGAGGATGAAGTTGACTAAGATTTAAGCTTTGATAGAAGACCACAATCGATAATATAGTCTAATTTTGAGAGCTCCAATGTCCACTTCATAATTTGACCTAAAGTGTCTGAGCGATGTAGCACCATTTTTATTGGTTGATCTATGAACAATACCATAATATGGGGCTGAAAGATAGGCTGGAGCTTCCTCGCGGTGATGACTAGTGTGAAAATTAATTTTTTTAGCTTGCTATACCTGATCTTTGCATCGTGAAGGACCTTACTGGTATAATAAATTGATTTCTATAGCCATCCTTCTTTTTGAATAAGGACTACACTGATGGCCACTAGAGAAATGGTCAGGTATAGAAAGAGCTCTTCATCCGATTATGGTTTTATAAACATAGGTGGAGAGCTGAGGTACCTTTTTAGCTCTTCAAAGGCCTCTTGGCATTCTAAACTTCATTAAAAAAATTTTAGCTGCTTGAGGGTCTAAAAAAAAGAAAGACACCTCTTGGCCGATCTAGAGATAAAATGGTTAAGAGAGGCTATTTTACTAGTTAGACGTTATATCTCTTTAACTATTTTTGGAGATAACATTTTTAGGATTGCTTTAACCTTTTCAGAATTTGCCTCGATGCCTCTGTGGGAGACCATAATATCAAGAAACTTGCCGACAGTGACTTCGAAAGTACACTTCGTAGGGTTCAATTTTACCTTATATCGATGAAGAGTATTGAAGGTCTCTTGGAGGTTTGTAATATGGTTTGGCATCGCACGACTCTTGACCAGCATATCATCAACATATGCCTTCATATTTTTGCCGATCTGATCTTTGAAAATTTTATTCACCAATCTTTGGTATGTGGCCCCTACATTTTTTAAGCTAAAGGGCATTATCTTATAACAAAAAAGTCTAAGATCAGTTATGAAGGCTATTTTTTTCTCATCTTCAGATGTCATTTGGATTTGATTATAACCAGAAAAGACGTTCATGAAGCTGAGAAGCTCATACCCTGAGGTAGTATCAACCAGTTGGTCAATTCGAGGTAGTAGGTAGCTATCTTTCAGACAAGCCTTATTTAGATTGGTGAAGTCAATGCACAAGCGCTATTTTTCATTTGCTTTCTTCACCAGCACAACATTCGTCAGCCAGTCTGGGTACATTATCTCTCGGATGAAATCGACTTTGATCAACTTATCCAACTCCTCGGTGATGGCTTTTTGACACTCCAGAGAAAAACTTTATTTTTTTGCTTGACTGGATGGTAGGTTGGATCCATTCTTAGGTAATGGAACATTACTTCTGGATCAATGCCAGGCATGTCCGTAGTTGATCATGCAAAAAGATCCGCATTTGCCTATAAAAGAATAATTAGCTGGCTTTTTGTTACCTGATCGACACATGAACCGATCTTCATGGTTTGATGAGGATTCTTCTTCCTTAATGGAACCTCCAAGAGTTCATCAGATGGTTGCGCATGGTCCTCTGCTAGATGATCTCAAGCATTCAGTCCTATTGAAAGTTCAGGCTGGATTTTTACTTGATCTTTCATTTGAAGTTTGGCAGCAAAACACTATCGTGCCACCATTTCGTTGCCTCGAATCTTTCCTACTCTATGAGTTGTTAAGAATTTGACCATCAGATGGTAGCTGGATACAATGGCTCTCAATGTTCAAAGACTAAATCGTCTGAGGATCGTGTTGTAAGCTGAAGGAAGCTTTATAACGAGAAAATCTACAAAAATTATCACTTGCTGAGGTGGAGTACCCATAATGATAGGCAACTTGATGATTCCTTTCAGAATTACTGAGCTTTCAAAGAATCCCTGGATTGATGTATCAAATCTACTTAAACGATCAAAAGAGAGTCCTATTTGAAAAAAATAGAAAAGTACAAAATATCAATTGAGCTTTCATTATCAATGAATACATGGTGTATATTATAATCATCAATGTTTAATGTAACAATCATTGCATCATTATGTGGTTATTGTACACTCTTTGCATCCTGCTTAGTGAAGGTTATTGCATCTTCGAGCCTATTCTCAAGTCTTGGTTTCTTCACTACCTCCGATCCAGATGACCCCCTAAGTAATCATATGGATTTCATCTTAGAGGGGTCGCTCTTCTGCTGCCATTGGCTTCTTCACCTCTTGAACTAGTGCCGGCATCGGATACTAAGGTTGGTGAGGTGGTTGTTGAGCTCTTGCAGGGGGTCGACGTGGAGGAGTCCTTCTTCGAATGCAATGGTTCAGCCCTTTCCTCTTGGATGAGCTTTTTGATTGCATCACGAAGGAGGCGACAGTCCTCAGTATCATGACTATGGTCATGATGATGGAAACAGTACCTCGTGGAGTTGCGGTGCTTAGGCTTCGTCTTCATCTTCGGAGGTTGAGGGAGCTTAGAGTGGATCTTTATCAAAACTTCTTCCTGAGTTACATTCAGAGGCCTGTAGTTATAGTACCATCTCGAGGGAGAATGCTGTCGGTCTCTTCTTTGAGGACTCAAAGATCGATGATTTCTAGATGGGCCCCCACCACTCTATTGCTTCTAGGGTTGAGATTGAGAGTGCTAGCGAAAAGTCTCTTTTCAACTCGGGGAGTGCTCCTTATTCGCTCTTGCCATCGTAGAGTCGATAGGGATATCCTCAACGAAAGCCTCTTTTAGGTGGGAATACTTTCTCATCCGGTCCAGCATCCCAGCATAGTACTGAGGAAAAAATTTTATTAGTAACCTTTTCAAGTTGTTCTTTAATAGTCCACCCATCAGGATGGTCATCATAATCAACTGATCTAGATCATGGACTTTCAGAGTTGCTGCATTGAAGTAGCTCACATAATCATGGATCGACTTCCCCTTCCATTGGCGGATGGTGTTGAGGTAGTCAGACCACTTTTATTGCTTACGGTTGTTGATAAAATTAATGTGCAGCCAAAGATCGATTTAGTTCTTTAAAGAAATAAATCAAAGCCAATTTTAAACTTGAGTACCATTGCCGGGCCGCTTCTTTAAGATTGGCTGGGAATGTCTGATAGAGGATAGCATCGGTTGCTCCTTGGAAGAGCAGAGCTACCTTAAAGATCTCCACATATTCGATGGGATCGATGGTTCCGTTGTAAGTTTCGAACTGAGGTAGCTTAAAGTTTGGTGAAAGTGGCTCCTTCATAATCCTCTCATTGAAGGGAGGTTCGCCGCTAAACTCATCATAGGATCGAGAAGAGGAAGTTTTATTAATGGTTTCAATACACTTGTCAAGGTCTTGAAGCCTTCTTTCCAAAGTTCGATCTCGAACTATGCATGCCTTTGACTACCGAGGAGAATGGCGGTCGAAAGTGGAATCATATCCAGACTATGGGCTGGGAGATCGCTGATGGGTTTGCTTCCTCGAGCTCTGAGGGAGTGTGCAAGGAGGCTTAGCTTGCTATTGCAACTGAAAGACTGGCAGCTAAGGTGGCACCGCAGCTGGGGGCACAATCGGAACCATCGAAGGAAATATAGGTTGCACCATAGAGGATGGCGCAAGGGCAGCTTGGCTAGGCTGCGACACTGCTAGGGGAGGCACAAAAGCATTTTGGACCATCTGAATGGTAGCCGTCAGAGTGTTAACCTGCTAGAGGAGTAGGTTAAATTGGTCCATTGTGATTTGGACTAGTTGGGCTAGTGAAGAGATTTTTGGTGCAGGAGGGTGAGCTTGATCGTTAGCCCAAAGATTTGCCTGATGGGGGGCGGCAGTGTCAGCAGCATCATTGAGATGAGACGATGCTTTCTTAGATGACATATTGGAAAGATTGCCCTTCCTCTATCTATTGTTGCTTGTAAATTCGCACTTCGAAAGTGGAGCGGTTGGCTTCTCGTAGGAACACTGGAGTGACCTGCAAAACAAGTCCGAGCCAAAGGATGGAACTCCGACGAGGATCCTTCGATGCTCAAGTCAGCAGAAAATAATTTAAGCAATAATGAATTCTTTGAGAAAAATTTCTTGCTTATTTGGATCCTTGGAGCTCATGATATTTATAGAAGGAGCATCTTGTGGACATTACACTATTCCGCTAATTTCGAGCCATTAATCATGCTATTCCAGGATTAAGGCCGTTCTTCTAGAATGGAAAGACCATTACTGGCATGATCAGAATGCCTTATTTGTTCTTGTGAGTTTAAGTGGAGTGAAAAATGGCTTGATTGTGGTTAGACTACAGCTGGGTTGTTGCTTATCCTCGAAAGGAGCCATTGGGAGCACTGAAGGACTGTTCATCTGAGGTGATTTAAAAGGTCATAAGCACCATTGTGAGATCGGCTCAGTGGCACACTTTGGCTCACTCTTCGGATCAGAGAAGATGTAGGGGGTTTTCGTTCCTCGGAATGCTGGTGTCTTCATATTAATCTGAGGTGATTCGGGCATTAACCAGGCCAATCCAAGGCATTTATGTAACCACAATAATAACAATTATTATGATCAATTTGTCCAAGTTATGTATTTCAAGAGTGGCCGCATTGAAGTGGCTCACATAAGATCAGAGGGACTCTCTTTTCCTCTGCTTAGTGTTAACCAGAGAGTCAGATCCTCGGTGCTATCTTCTGCTGCTCATAAAGTGGGCCATGAACAACCTAATCAGTTGGTCGAATGAGTGGATAGAGCTAGGCTTCAAACTTGAAAACTAGTACTATAAGAACCAGTCCTTTTGGACCCAATTCACTTTGAAGCTGACATCCTTTGTTGACTTCACTAGAATAAAAAAAAAATGATGAATGAAGAAGACTCCCATAAGGAGTCATCTTCTTCCTCCCAACCAACTTCTAAATGGAGTCAGAATCCACCTCAGGGAGGAGTGAAACTCCTCCCCTCTAGCTCTATATTAAAGGAAGAAGCCTTTCCTCTCTCCTCCATTAAAGAATCGAGACTTGATCGATGGTGATAAGTATAATAAATTTATCAATAAAAGTATTAATTTATCAATTAATTGATATTAATTTTTAAGAATTAATAATCAATTTATATATAATTTTTGAAAAATTCATATTTTTATTAATTAAAAAATTAATTTAAAAATAATAAAAATTAATAAAAATTAAAAAATAAAATTTTATTATTAATAGAAAGAGCTTATTTTTATGATCACAACGAAATAAATTTCAAATAAAACGGAGCTAAAATGAAAAAGATATGAATTTTTAAAAATATAAAATAAATAAAAATTAAATAAAAAAAGAAAACGGCTCAGCCGGCTCCGCAAGCCGAGCCACCAAGCCAAGCCGAGCCATCAAGCCGACTCAGCCGTTGAAGCCATCAGCCGGTCCACGATCTAGGCGTGGACCGCCAGCTCAGCAAATTCCGGCGAATCAGAGATTGCCACGTGGTGGACCTAGACCCCTTAAGGGTCTACAGAAATTTATCGCGGCTCACAAGGGTAATTTAGTCTTTTCATCCGACAACAGCGGCGCTGATTGGTTGCGGTGTGCGGTGCGGCCGGTCCACGCGGTCCATGGGAACAGTTATTGCGCGATCGGACGGATGTGGTTGTTTGCGGTCAGGATCGGACGGCTGTGGTTGCTTCCGAATTTTATTCAGATACAAACATCACGCGGATCACCATCGGACGGCAGCGCTCGATCCAGGCGATGATCCGACGGTCCAGAACGCTGCCGGCGGTGATCAAGACTCCCGAAGCGCGATTTGCGGCCAGATTTCCTCGATCAAGCGCGATCCAACGGCCAGAATTTAATCCGACCCGATCTGAGCTTATCTGCATCCGATTTTGATGATTTTTGGACCGTTGGATTCCTGTTGAACGGCTGGATTTTATCAGATTTAGCAGAGTCATATCAGAGCTATTTTGATTCAAATTTTATCCAAATTTCTTTGTATTTTTACGATTACAAAGGCTATTAGTCCCATATTGCCTTTAGAAAAAATATCCAGCCCTCCTAGCTCTATAAAAAGGACCCCAGGCCATCAAAAATTGAATATCTCCGATCAAGGTGAAGCTTTGGTACAGGGCGAAGCCAGGCTATGGGTTAAAGGCTGCTTCGAAGCAACGGGTGCCGAGAAGAAGAGCCGAGCTTCTACACCATCTTTCTGCCAATGCCGATCCAAGATCAGAGATCAGGCTATTTTATTTTATTTCTTTTTTTTTAAATTTTATGTATTTAAATTCTAAAATTTTAATTAATAAAAATTTTATTTTTGCATTTTAATTTCTTACTTTTAATTTTTATTGTAATTTAATTTTCATACTTTAATTATTATTTTTTGCAAGTAGATGCTAAGATCTAATTAGTAGATCTTAGTACCAAGTTTAAATTCCTGCATCTTTTAATTTTTGTTTTTAATTTTCCGACTTCACTTTTGATCCTGAAAACTCAAATCCTTTTCTTCTTTTTTTTTTAAAAATCAAAGATTTCAAATCTAAAATACTACCTTCCCTGTGGATTCGACCCGACTCACTACTATCTACGCATTTTCAATGATTTTAAGAAGTCGGATTAAACTGATAAACACGGTGTCTTAACGACAGCATCGCGTTCCCTATCAAGTTTTTGGCGCCGTTGCCGGGGAAGGTTTTTGATTTTTGATTTTGATTTCTTTGATTTATTAAAAATAATTTCGGCAAACGCACCAAGTTTTTGGCGCCGTTGCCGGGGAAGGAATAGATGCTATTTTTTTTTCTTTGATTTCTTTGATTTTTTTTGTAAATTAATTATATTTTTTTTAATATTGCTTACTAATTTTTTTTATTTATTTTGTAGAAAAAAAAAGGAGAAAACGAAGAAAGCAATCAGAATTTTGCCTGGTGAGATCAATCCTAACCCTAGTCCTCTTTTCTTTTTATTTATTTATTTATTTATTTTATTTTTAAATTAATTTAAAAAAATATCCATTTAAACCTAATTAAAAGCCTCATGATAAGATTAGAAATCCCTAACTGTTTAGAGCATGCATCATATTAGTTTTATTTTTATCTTTATTTTTATTTTTATTTTTTTTTGGTGATTGCTGGAGGCAAGGTAAGCCTTTCAGAATTTAATTAGTTGCATGCATCTAGTTTAAATTGCATAAAACCCTTTGATTGAATTTTTTTTTTTTTTCGTGCATATTCATATTAAATCAAATTAAGGGCACAACCCAATTAAACAAGATAAGGTGGGGATTTGATCACCCTTCCTTAGCCCACAAACAACCAACCAGCATCCTGCATTGACCTAAGCCTTTAATTTTAAAATCAATTAGACATCAACCCTAGGAACTCGAGCTCAATAGGATAAGGAATCCTAAGAGTTGAACCGGGTTAGGATAAGTCAATTTGACTGGTGTCTAGGAAAGTGGTTCAGGGACGATTGGGCCCGAAGGAAGGTGGTTTCTAATTGGTTCCGTTCGCTTACCTGGCCAAGCATAATTGGTGTCTAAGGCAAGCAACGGGGGGACTCCCACCGACCTTACACTTACCTGGCTAGTTGATTGGCTAATCCTACACTTGGAGGGCTTGAAGGTGACCTTGGCAGTTAGGAGCTGTCTAGATCTAGGATAACCCTTAGTCAGGATTGATTGACCAACTTGATTGCTAACCAACATTAAACCTAATTAAACCTAATTCTTCTCTTTCTTCTTAGTTCTAGGACTCCTTAGGACCTCTTCTTTAGAACTCTTTTTTTTCTTTCTTCTTCCTTTCTCCTCTAAAAATAAAATAAAATAAAAATTAAACTAACTAAAAATTAATAATTAAATTAAATTAAATTAAATTAAAATTAATAAATAAAAATAATTAAAAAAAATTAATTTTTAATATAATAAAATAATAATAATAATAAAATAAATAAAAAATATTCTAAAAATTTTTAAACCATACATTAGGGTTACACTAATACATGCATGGTAGGAAATCGCTTTTTCTGATTTAGTTGAACTTAATTGAATGGTTGATTCACATTAAACATAATAATCAAATGGCTAATATAAATCTAATAGTCCAAAAATTAGATAAAGTTGACCTTCTTGATCAGAAAATAGATCAACTCCTAACCCTAGGTCAACAATCTTCTAATTATCAGGAGAGTTATTCAATCTGTGCTAGTCCAACCCATCATGTAAGTGAATATCCTATGACTGCACAGTTTCCATATTTTATCCAAGAACAAGTTCAAGCTACTCAAGGATACTCCAAATTGATTAATGACCCATTTTCAAATTCATATAATTCAGATTGGAGTAACTTTAATTTTTCTTGGACATCCCAACAGACTCAGGCTCAGACCCAAATTTCACTTGAGCAAAATTATCAAAATTATGCCTATAATAATGGTCAGCCTAGTCAGTTTAACCAGCCATCATATTATAATCAGCCTTCATACCCACCTCCTCAACAGACCAATCTAGCTGATGATAGATTTAACCAACTTCAACAATTAATTCTAACTCAACAGCAATCTATCGCCAGACTAGAAGCTCAAATAGGATAATTAGTTGAGTCTAACATGAGGAGAGAACTAGATCAACTACCGAACCTACCAATTTCAAACAACCCACCTAATGACCACCAACCACCTGGATTAAATTATCAATCTAATGTTTCATCTAAGAATCTCCAATTTGAGAATACCAAAGTAATTCCTGAACTTAAAAGCTATAGGATTCTTATGGACCCATACCAAGACCAGGTGAGAGAGGCTAGTACTGATGCTAGCCAAAATAAAAATTTAGAGGAACTGGTTAGTACTGAGACTAACCACATAGAAGAACCCAAGCCAGGAATTAGTACTGATGCTAGTTCCAGTTTAAATGAGATAGAAATAAGGGAAAAGAGAATAGATGATTTACCCGAGACTTATAAACCTAATGTCCTATTCCCTTCAACCCTAGAAGCTGGTTCTTCTTATAAAAATCAAAAGGCATGTAATGAAATGTCAATGGAGTTGTTTAAGCAGGATCACATTAATTTACCTCCAGAATTAAAACCGCCTTTAGTCACCATTCCAGCACCCATTGAATCAAACTTAACTCCTAAAACTCCATTCATGAGCATTTTAGAAGAACAAATAGGAGTAATTCTTAATAAACATGGGTCTGAGAATGGAATCATAAAATATATCCCAAAAATTAACAGTGAATATATCAATAATGGGATTAAAAATCAACATCAACTTTCTGAGATTGGCAATCCAAAACCATTGGAATTTGTCAATCCAATATTCGACACAGGATAGTGAGCTACATTGTGTCTGGCTGAAGACGGTAAACTTAGCGCTTGTTGGGAGGCAACCCAATATTTAGTTTTTATCTAATTTATCTTATTTTTTTTTTAGGATAATTTGAATAAGTTGGAGGGAGAGCTCAAATTTGTAAAGGCATGTGCTGGACCAAAAAAAAAAAAATAAATAAATAAATAAATAAATAAATAGAGTTAGGTGTATTCTTCCATTTTTTTTATTACATCCTTTATTTTTTCTTCTTCTCCATTGAGGACAATGTCGATTAAGTTGGGGGGAGAGAAAAATAAAAATTTTAAAATTTTAAGTCCTCGAAAAAGTTAGTATTTAGTATTTAGATACTTGATTATGCTTAAGAATCGAATAAAACTAAGCATTTTTAAAAAAAAATTGATACACAGATCAGAGAATCTGTGAGATATTGAGGAATCAAGTATTAAGAAAATTCAATAAAGAGTTAAGTCCAGAACATAAAAATTTTTTTTTCTTGGAGCATTTCTAATTATTTCTTACTAGCATCAAAGAAAAGTCTACTTTTTATAGGCTTGTGTAGGGTAACTATACGTTTCTTCATATAAAAATTTATTTTAATAAAATAGTTTCCAAGTACTTCTCACTGAGTAACCGGGCCTCTTTGCCTAAGCAAGCATTGAGTTTCGCGTCAAAAGGTGGGAAGGGCAAAGAAGCTCGTTGTAAAGCTAGTCTTAACTCGTAGCCTATTTGATTCGAGCTAGTAAGCAACGATGGGTATCTCTAACTTAGTTGCCCTAAAGCCAACTGGTTTGGGACGTCATTGGCCCAAGACTTCGCTACATGGATCAAATAGAAGCTTAGGAGTTAAGACACTCAATAGTGGTAAACGTTAAAAAAAAAAAAAAAAAAAGAAACATTGGTTTCCCACTGAGTAACCGGTTCCCGTTGCCTAAGTAAGCAATGATATTCGTGTCAAAAAAGTGGGCATGTGAAAATAAAAATAATAAATGAAGGATGGAAGTAGCAATACACCTGCCTATATGAAAGTTTAGACGAATCAGAGATAAAAGTGGAATAATTTGAAAAAGTTCTAAAAATTTAATGTTCTTTACTTAATTTTTCTATTGATAAGTATAATACCCCAATGAATATCTATTTAAGCTCTACTGAATATCAATGGCCATTTTGAAATTGCTTAAGTAAAATTCGAAACTCTAAAGTTAAGAAGTATTTAAAACTAAATTTCTTTCTCTTACTCGAGGACGACAAAGCTTAAGTTGGGGGTGTGATAAGTATAATAAATTCATACAATAAAAGTATTAATTTATTTAATTAATTGATATTAATTTTTAAGAATTAATAATCAATTATATATATAATTTGAAAATTCATAATTTTATTAATTAAAAAATTAATTAAAATAATAAAATTAATAAAAATTAAAAATAAATATTTTATTTTAATAGAAAGAGCTTATTTTTTTGATCACAACGAAATAAATTTTAAGTAAAATGGAGCTAAAATGAAAAAGATATGAATTTTAAAATATAAAATAAAAAAAATTAAATAAAAAAAAAATGGCTCAGCCGACTCCGCAAGCCGAGCCACCAAGCCAAGTCGAGCCATCCAAGCCGACATCCGTTGAAGCCATCAGCCGGTCCACGATCTAGGAGTGGACCGCAGCTCAGCAAATTTCGGGCAATCAGAGATTGCCACGTGGTGGACCTAGACCCTTAAGGGTCTACAGAAATTTATCGCGGCTCACAAGGATAATTTAGTCTTTTTCATCCGACAACAGCGGCGCTGATTGGTTGCGGTGTGCGGTGAGGCCGATCCACACGCGTCCATGGGAACAGTTATTGTGCGATCGGACGGATGTTGGTTGTTTGCGGTCAGGATCGGACGGCTATGGTTGCTTCCGAATTTTATTCAGATACAAACATCACGCGGATCACCATCGGACGCAGCGCTCAACCAGGCTGATGTCCGACGGTCCAGAATGCTGCCAGCGGTGATTCAAGATCCCGAAGCGTGATTTACGACCAGATTTCCTCGATCGAAAGCGCGATCCAATGGCCAGAATTAATCCGACCGATCTGAGCTTATCTGCATTTCCGATTTTGATGATTTTGGATCGTTGGATTCTTTGTGTAGCGCTGGATTTTATCAGATTTAGCAGGTCGTATCAGAGCTGTTTTGATTCAAATTTTATCCAATATTCTTTGTATTTTACGATTACAAAGGTATTAGTCCATATTGCCTTTAGAAAAATATCCAGCCCTCCTAGCTCTAAAAAAGGACCCCAGGCCATCAAAAATTGATATCTCCGATCAAGGTGAAGCTTTGGTACAGGGCTAAGCCAGGCTATGGGTTTAAAGGCTGCTTCGAAGCAACGGCTGCCAAGAAGAAGAGCCAAGCTTCTACACCATCTTTCTGCCAAATGCCGATCCAGATCAGAGATCAGGCTATTTTATTTTTTTTAAATTTTATTGATTTAAATTCTAAATTTTAATTAATAAAAATTTTATTTTTGCATTTTAATTTTTTGCATTTAATTTTTATTGTAATTTAATTTTCATACTTTAATTATTATTTTTTGCAAGTAGATGCTAAGATCTAATTAGTAGATCTTAGTACCAAGTTTAAATTCCTGCATCTTTTAATTTTTATTTTTAATTTTTCGACTTCATTTTTGATCCTAAAACTCTTCTTTTATTTTCTTTTCTTTTAAAAATCAAAGATTTTAAATCTAAAATACTACCTTCCCTGTGGATTCGACCCGACTCACTATTGTCTATGCATTTTCAATGATTTTAAGAAGTCGGATTAAACTGATAAACACGGTATCTTAACAACAACATCGTGTCCCTATCAGATGGAAATTGTCGAAAATGACTCACGGAGGCCTTTCATCATGCTCACCACACTTCAACCCCAAAAACTATCAGAAAAGAAGGTAAGATCCACCAATCTTTAAGATATTTGGCCTTCCATCTTCTTCAGCTTTTAAAACCCAAGTTTCCTACTAACAAATGCTCGATTTTTCCTTGAAAATCCATCACCTATTTCTAGTCTATTTCCACATCTTTTTCTTTGGTTTTTTCGGTGCTGGTAGTCATCGCTGATCGCCAATCTAGGCTTGTCGGGCTACACCATAGCAGCCCCAGTTGTTGTCGGACATATATGCACTAGCTACAGTCCCGATTCGAGGAACAAATGGGACCCAAGGGGTCACCTGTTTCACCAAAACACCTATAGGAAGTCCTCTATTTCACCATGGGAGGAAAAACAAAAAAGCAGAAAAAGAAAAGAAAATAAAAAAAAGAGAGAGAGAGAGAGAGTGTGTGTGTGAGATGGTTTTAATTGGATTGGATCCGATTCAATTAGATTTAGGTCAACCCGAATCATATAGATTCGATTTAGAAATTAACTCAAATCTAGACCTAAACCTTGACCTAGGCCGCGTTAGATTAAAAGTTATTCTATTTATCTTAGTTTTTTTGGAATTAAGAGTAAATAAAATTTATTTGATGTGTTAGAGCCTTCAATATAGGAAGAACACCAGATCTAGAGATCGATTTGAAAGGATCATAGAATTTTGAGTCTGATCAATAGGTAAGTTTTCTCTTATCTCTAGATTTATTTTTATATATATTACATGTTTAAAAATTAAATTCTTATATATAAAATATTTAAAAATTATAAATTTATTTATGAAAAGTGTTGGAAAAAAAAATTATGGATCTTGCATGATGATACTTTTATATGTTATAATTTTGAAAGAGATGGTTTTTCTTAAAATTGCATAGTCTCTGAAAAAAATTATATTTATCCATTGATGCATGAAATTTTGAATAAAAATTATTTTTATTGCTCTTTTAAAATATATAAAAATTAAGTTGATATTGTTATAAAAATAAGTATTTTAATTTATGAAAAATAATTATGATAAAAGCATGAAAAAACTTTCTAATTGGACTATGATTTGGGTGTAGCCAACGAGCCTGATCGTTGGCTACACGTTAGAAACATATTTCTCTTAGGCTTAGCCAGTTGGGACTGATTGCTAACAGAGTTAGTCCTTATGGGCCTAGTCAGTGGGACTGATCATTGGTAGTATGCCGATGAATAGGATGTTCTTCGTTTTAGTGGGGCAGATCATATCCATATGAATTAGAGCTAATTTTTTTTTAGGCCAAGCCAGTAAGGCTGATCAGTGGTAGCACGTCGATGGTTTGGATGTTCTTTATTCAAGAATTAGTCTTTCTCGACCCTTGTCATGGGACTGATCGTGACCATAGTCAACAAAGATTGAGAGAAAATTTTTGATTTTACCATTATGCATGGCATATTTTTGAAAAAAAACTATCTTGATATATATTATTGCTTAATTACTATATTTAAAAAATATTTATACTTGATCTCTTAGATATGATTGATAACTTACTGAGCCTATAAAGCTCATCCTTTTTTTTATATTATTTAAGATTTTGTCCTAAGAAGTATGTGTCATCACATGCCGATCTAAGTACTGAATTTGGTACGTGATAGAGTGATATCAAAGTTTAGGTTTAAAATTATTTGAGATTGTAACATAAATGACTAGAACATGATAGATTTGTGGTATAAGTAGAATCAAAACATAAGGTTATGATTCCTAAGGACTATGAGTTAAGGAATATATGAGTATAAGGTTATGATCATTAAGGATGTGATAGAGATAATTCATAAGGTTAGGATCTCGATGGATAATTTATATCTCAAATTATAATTTAAGGGGTTGACCAAATTATGATTTTATTGGTTTGAAAGTTATTTAGCAAAACTAAGATATTCAATGGCTTAAATTAGAGTGTGTAGCGGAAGCATAGTGATTTAAATTATTTAAAATTGATTAAAAACTTTGGTTTCAATGATAAGAAGTTTAAATTTCTTATTTAGCAAGAAGTAGAAGGTCAAGTATGGGATAGGAATTTATTTCACCTAAGCTTATCAACTTTATAGTATGCTAATTTCGAGGATAAAATTATTTTAAGAGAAAGAGAATGTGAGAATCGATCTCTTTGGATCTGGTTCACTTCAAAACCAACATCCTTTGCCGACTTCACCAGAAAAAAAAATGGTGAACGAAGAAGACTCCCATAAGGAGTCATCTTCTTCCTCTCGACCAACTCCTAAATGGAGTCAGAATCTACTTTGGAAAGGAGTGAAACTCCTCTCTTCTAGCTCTATATTAAAGGAAGAAGCCTTCCCTCTCTCTTCCATCAAAGAATTAAGATCTGATCAGTTGGAATCACCATAAATCCCTCATGGAGGCTTTTCATCATGCTCACCAAACTTCAGCCCCAAACACCACTGGAAAAGAAGGTAAGATCCTCCAATCTTTAAGATATTTGGCCTTCCACCTTTCATCTTCCTCAACTTTTAAAACCCAAGTTTCTTGCTGATAAATGCTAGGTTTTTTCTTGGAAATCCATCCCCTATTTTAGGTCGTGTTTCCACCTCTTTTTCTTTGATTTTTTTGGCACCAACGATCACCGCTGACTGCCAATCTAGGCTTGTCGAGCTGCACCATAGCAGCCCCAATTGCCACTGGACATATCTGCACTAGCTACAGTCCTGATTCAAGAAACAAACGACACCCAAGGGGTCCCCTATTTCACCAAAACACCCATGGGAAGTCCTTTGTTTCACCATGGGAGGGAAAAAATAAAATAAAAAAGGAAAAAGAAAAGAAAATGAAAAGAAGAGAGAGAGAGAGAGTGAGTGAGTTGGTTTTAGTTGGATTGGGTCCGATTCAATTATATTTAGGTCAACCCGAGTCATACAGATTCAATTTAGAAATTAATTCAAATTTAGACCTAAACCTTGACTTGGGCCACACTAGATTATAAGTTATTCTATTTATCTTGATTTTTTTAGAATTAAGAGTTAATAAAACTTATTTGATGTGCTAGAGCCTTCAATATAGGAAGAACACCAAATCTAGAAATCGATTTGAGAGGATCATAGGACTTTGGGTCTGGCCAATAGATAAGTTTTTTCTTATTTTTAAATTTATTTTTATGTATATTATGTATTTAAAAATTAGATTCTTGTATATAAAATATTTAAAAATTATGAATTTATTTATAAAAAATATTGAAAGAAAAAAATGGATCATACAAGATGATACTATTACATGTTATAATTTTGAAAGAGATAATTTTTCTTAAAATTGCATAGTCTTTGAAAAAAAAATTATATTTGTTCATTGATGCATGAAATTTTGAATGAAAATTATTTTTAGTATTTTTTTAAAATATATAAAAATTAAGTTGATATTGTTATGAAAATAAGTATTTTTATTTATGAAAAATGATTGTGACAAAAGCATGAGAAAATTCTCTAGTTAGACTATGATTTGGGTCTAGCCAATAGGACTGATCGTTGACCACACATCAGAAACATATTTTTCTTAAGCCTAACCAGTCAGGACTGATCGCTGGTAGAGTTAGTTCTTGTGGGCCTAGCTACTAGGATTGATTACTAATAGCACATTGATGGATTGGGTATTCTTCGTTCAGGACTAATCTCTTTGCCTTATCATGGGATGAATTATGACCATGTGAACTAGTGCTTTTTTTTTGGAGGCCTAGCCAGTGGGCCTAATCACAGGTAGCACGTCAATGGTTCGGATATTCTTCATTTAGGAACTAGTCTCTCTTGGATCTTATCATGGGACTGATCAGTCTATTGATGATTGAGCTATTTCATGTAATTATATATAAATTATTAATTAAATAAAAATTATTTTAGCTTTTTCATCATAAATCTTTCATCTTCTAATGAACTCCTGTATGTTGTGATGAAGTCCTTAGGACTATTTAGAATCGACAAGAAAAGATTTATCGTTTAATCCTTAAATAGGTTTGCGACCAAATGATATGTTGTTACTAAAGGACGATAATATTTATCGAGTATAGATCGTTGTGTGCCATATAGATTGGTTGTCCTCTTAACCAAGAAGTATGGAGATACTAGTATGGCATACAAGTGAGATATATGAGTACATCTACACTGAACGTGACCAACTTTGGAGCTTTTTTACTATTAAAAATTGCTTTGATGGAATATGGGCATAGGTGTCCCTCCGACCTAAGATCATCATGGTGTCTTTCAAGCAACTTACTATGCTTTGGTGCCGGACTACCTAAATTTCTAAATCAGTGATGAAAGATTTTTAGATATAATTAAATACTTGAGGAGTCGGTGCGTGAGTCAAGATGAGATTGACCACTCCTGGACTTAAGATCTATGTTCAATAGTATTTCAATTTAACAAAGCCTTGGCTAGGATAGTCCTTATGAGGGATCACAGGACTAATTGCTTTGAGATATGATTTGGATGTATCTTCTAGGATTGACAGTCAAATTCTAAAGTCATTTTATGGACAGAGATCAAATAGATGAATTATGCGATAATCATATTCACGTAGGTTCTGAATATTGTAATTGCACTATTTGGCCTATCCGGATGTCGAGTATCATTACTAGATGGTCACTTTGATTAATTCAGAAAAATGGTTCTTATGCTATCGGCTTAGATTCGAACTTATGGGGTCACACACATTAGAGATTCCTACTTGATCTAATGGCTGATCAAGAGAAGATTGATTAGTAATTTAATCATTAATTAACTCGATTTGATTGAGTGATTATTTTTAGATTAAGACCAATTGAATTGGATTCATTTGGATTTGACCCAATTAGGTTATAAGATGATCTAATCGTCTAGGAGATTTAATCTCTGATTTGATCAAGAGTTTGACTTGATTAATTTTTAATTTGATTAGGATTTAACTAAGCCTGATTAAGTCTGAAGAAGTTGGATTTAATCTGATCTAATTGGGTCTAATCAATTTGGATTGAAATAGTTCAATTGGATGTCCAATAAGAGAGTAGTTTGACTAGTCTTCCCATGCGCCACATCGCCAATATTTGTGCCATCCTATCTCCATGAGAAAAAGATTTCTCATGATGATTCCAACACAAGGGAGGGCGCATGTTCCCCCTTGTCACACATCTTAAAGATTGGCCTGATCTGGTTACAAATTCAATTCAAATAAGATTTGAGTTTAAATGGGTAACCTCTTGATCTAAGCCAATCCCACATGTCTTTCATGTTTATGCGCATCTATAAAATAATTGATTTTATGGACGTGCATAAAGAATATAAAAAAAGATATAAAAAAATAGAAAAGAAAGAGAGAAAATGTTTCTCTCGTGCATGAGTTCCTCCTTTGCGTGAGAAAACCAGAAAAAAAGATAGTTCTAGGCGCAAGAGTTTTGGGTGAGTGCATATCCTAAGATCTATACCTAGGGTTGGGAATTCTTGTTGTGAGTTGCGAGGGTCGTGACTTCACAAGATTGCTAGAAGGCCTCCTCTTTTATCTTCTGTGTTCATTGGGATCCAGAGCGTTCGAAGATCCAGTGAAGAAGATCAAAGGAGTTTGATCTACATCAGTCGTTAAAAATTTCTTCACGAGCTAGCACTCAGGAGGAGTTGATCGAGATTTGTACCTCATGTAGATTATTCATGGAGGCCAGACATATGTGTGGTTGCATCGTGGTGATCAGATCTATATCAAGAAGATCAAATTATGGAGATCATCTACCAACGAAAAGG
The DNA here is from genome assembly GCA_006176705.1 of Cocos nucifera. Taxonomy (NCBI): domain Eukaryota; kingdom Viridiplantae; phylum Streptophyta; class Magnoliopsida; order Arecales; family Arecaceae; genus Cocos; species Cocos nucifera. Next base: position 1,511,438 of record QRFJ01000065.1, on the reverse strand, counting down.
TAACGTGTTTTGAACACGTAGAAGCAGTAAAATAGTTTTACTATACTTACTGTTTTATTTTTCAGATATGCATGCATATATAATATATTAGATCTCATAGCATGTAGAATTTTCAGATTAGATCTATAGCTCTTATTATTAATTTGATTAATAATGTTTCCACTGCATATGTTTTTCAATTTTTTTTTTGAAAATAGAGCTAGAAACCCAGCACGTTCCCTTCACTCTTGATTTTAATTAATTTATTAATTAAGTTAATTATTTAAATTATGAGGAATATAAAAAAGAAGAAAAAAGAAAGGAAAAGGTTTCTCTCTCTCTTTTAATTATTAAATTAATTAATTAATTAATTAATTTATCACTTATAGATGAATTTAAAAGAGAGAGAAAAAAAAATTATGAAAATCAGGTGTGGACCCAATGAAATCCAAATAAAATTTTAAATTTAAATTAATTTAATTATTTATTTTAAGATATTAATTTGAATATATAGAAGGATAAATCATCGGATAGGAGAACATCGAGTAGAGTTTTGATATCCAGATTATAGTCTTGCGAGTTCTATTTTGTTAAATAAGTGACCTAGAAGCCAGATTGGCTGACACTTGTAATACAATTTTTAGAAGTATTTTTATAATTTTAATTTAAAATTAATAAAAAATTATTTTTTCTATCACATTATGTGTAAAGTGTCTATGATACATCCTTTAAGTTAATAGGCACGATAATTCATATTTTTATAAGTTAAAAATTTAAGACATGAATTTTCATAATTAACTTACAAACTGCTTTCGACCATAGGATCATCACTAGGATGGTGATCGATCCGAAAGATTGGTGTACGATCATTTTTTAGAATAGATGAGTCTTAAGTCTATGGTGAGGAGACATCAGAGCGAGAATATAGGTACTCTTTAGAGAACGAGGGCACTGAGCATGACCACTTCGAGCAGTCATAAGAAAGTTTATCTTCTCATCGATGACTAAGCTCGATGCTGTAGTTGTGTGTCTGGTTCTTAGACCTGAGATACATCGATAGTTTACTTTGAGAGTATTATAGTTTGACTACATCATAACTCAGTCTTCTAGTCATTCAGAATTCTGAAGTATATGATTGGCTATAGCATGTTTATTGTAGGAACTGAATCGCATCAGGATTGGATCTATCAACCTCGGTAGAAGAGTAGTCCCATGATGATCATGATACTAGTACAAAAAGAAGCTATGATAGTGCATACTATGACGGCAATTTTTGAAACTGCTGCAATAGATTCTATGACAACGATTTTATAGAACCGCTGTAATAGATCCGACCTATGGCAGTGGTTATAATGAACCATTACCATAAATCAACCTATGGTAGCGATTCTATAGAACCGTAGCCATAGATCGACCTATGGTAGTGGTTCTATAGAGCCACAGTCATAGGTTCGATCTATGACGGCGGTTATAATGAACCACTGTCATAGATTGGATCTATTGCAGCGGTTCTTTGTAACCGTTGTCGTATTTTTTTTTGATATTTTTATTCTAAATATTATATAATTTTAAAATTTAATGTCTATCTTTCTTGTTCATTATCTAAATAATTATCATTAGAGTGTCGTCATAAAATATCATCTTGATCCGATGGCCTTAGCTTCATCGATTAAAAAAATTCGATTTCGATAATCACGAACAACAACATGATGATCTGATAAATGAAGATCTTCAATTAGTTTAAAAATCTACAATGATGATCTCGATGATATTTGTAACATACTATCAAAATTTTACTTCAATCGGATATCATTATTATGGTCAATTTAGTATGGGATGATTTTGGCCGTTAAATGAGAAACAAGTGATCAAAAGGCTAAACGACATTCCATTATGAGATAATTTTTTTCATAAATGATCTTGACTACTACTTTAATCATTTTTACAATGGTAATTATAAAATTTAACTTATGAATCTATGAATGATCCAAAACTATACGTCGCTTGATAACCATTCTTAAACTTCGTTGGTAGTTATGCTCGTGCTTTTGTAATATCTAATTAACATGAATAGTTCATACAAAAATAATTAAAATTTTATAATTATTATCATATAAAATTATTAAAAAGTAAAGATTATTTAACAAAAAAATTATCTCATAATCGGATGTTGTTTAGCCTTTTGATCGTTTATTTCTAATTTAACAACCGAAATCATTCCATACTAAAATAATCATGATAATGATATCTGATTGAAGTGAAACTTTGATAGTATACTATAAATATCATCAAGATCATCATTATAGGTTTTTGAACTAATTAAAGATCTTCATCTATCAGATCATCGCATCGTTGTTCGTGGTCGTCGAAATCAAATTTTTTTGATTGATGAAGCTAGGACCATCAGATTAAGGTGATCTTTTATGATGACACTTTAATGATAATTATTTAGATAATAAATGATAAAGATGGATATTAAATTTTAAAATTATATAATATTTAGTGTAAAAATTAATTTTTAATTTATGGCAGCGGTTCGAGAACTACTATTGTAGATTTATGGTAGTGGTTTAAGTAACCGTTGCTGTAGGTTAGGTTAAAATTTTCCAAAATCTCCCATGTGCTCTATCTTTCTCTCTCTCTCTCTCTCTCTCTCCCTTCCTGCTCTTTGCCACAGTGAGACCCTACCCCTCTTCTTCTCCAGCCAGCGCCACATGATGCGTGCTAATTTATAGCTATGGCAAGTGCACCAGTCGATCAAGTAATAAAGTGAATGAGTAGAGTATCATCCCTAGAGGATTATAAAATAAGTACTAAAAAACTCTTTCCTATGCTTTATTTAGAAGACTGATTTATGAGAATAAGGAATTAAAGAATAAAATAAAGAAATAATTATTTTTTTTTTTTTTAAAATAGAGAGAGTGTAATTATTAGGGTTTTAAACTTAAGAGTAATGGGTTACTAAGGCAATCGGTTCACCAACTCAGTCAATACAATATTCAGATTACTAGATTAATTTTATTTCATGTGACGGTGGAGTCTCCTAATTTATTCACTATCCTTTGTTCCAAGCATAGTAAAACTATCAATATTTATTAATTATCGTTTGATCCAGGTGTAATTTAAATAAATATTAATGCATTAAGTTTTGTGAAATCCTCTAATTAAAATACGCTGCATTTAAAGCGCACTAAAATTCCTGCATACATATGAATTCTAATTTGATTCATAATACAAGGTATATAATCAAGAAGCACTAACATAGATGTACTTGGTCCGTAACATCTATGTTCATCAGATCAATTAGAAGATGGCCGTAATCAAAAAGCATTAAGAACAGATTTATATATTCCTCATGAATAAAATTTAAAAATAAATCACACTGAATATTATATCAAAAGAGTGGCTACACCTTAGCCTTAGTAAAAGAAAATTTAGTTCATGATAACAAGTTCAAAAATAGTAAATAAAATAAAAAGTATAGAGAAATTAGACTGTTTGATTGCTGAAATTGATTATCCGTTGCTCTTGGTATGGAGAACTTGGTGAAGAAGAAGAGACTCCTTGATTGATATCTTGATTGTCGAAAGAAATCAAAAATCCTTTTTTTCTCTCACAAATCATTCTTCTCTTTCTACCTCTCTCCTCTCTTTTTCTTTTTATTTTTCTTTATTTCTCTGACTCTCTCTCTTTTTCTCTTTTTTCTCTTTTTCTCTGACTTCTCCCCCTATTTTCTATGGCAACAACAGGTTTTATAGGTTAAGAGATTGATTTTCCTCTAAAATCCTTTAGAAATTAGGTTTTAAGACTCCCAAAACAACTCAAATTAGGATCTGGGAGATTCTGATCATTGGATGTTGATCAAATGGTCCAAAAATCACTTAAAAATTCCTTAAAATAATCCGGATCAAGTCGGATTTTATGCCAGCCATTGGATCAACTATTGGATTGAATCTAATCCATTCGATCGCGTAGAAAGAAGGCTTCTAATCTTTAATTTAATGTTGGGATGAATCTCAGCCATTGGATCTCGACCAAGAGCTGCGGATGCTGTTCGTCAGTGCTTTCTTTTCGACCATCCGATCAAGTCTCAGTGAATGGCGCCCATTGGATCAGACATAATTCCCAAATTACCCTCTGTAGATCATGCACGAGCCTGGTGTTGCATGGACCGCTGCATTCTTCAACCAATCGGAGCACGCTTCTTTATGTGAAATGCCTGAAATGCCCTCATGTCGGTCCACCGTGCGCCACAAAAAATACTGACGTCATCCTAACGTCAGTGCTGCATCGGTCGATCGGTCTGCTGTTGCGGTCGAATCGGGCCGAGCCGCTGAGCCGATTTTCTGAACCGGTTTGAGCCGAACCAGATTTTCTTTTTTTTTAAAAAAATTCAATTTTGGGCTTGTTTGAAGTCTGTTTTGTCTGAAATTGATTTCATCTGAACCAAAAAAATAAGATTTTCGTATTTGTGGCCTTCTTTCTTGCATAAGATTAATAAAAGTATCAATTTCTAAAGAAATAGATTAATTTATTTTATAATTTAATACTTTTATTAGTATATTTTTATCACTTATCACACCCTCCAACTTTGTCATTGCTAGTTCCTTAGCAATGTTTTATTTAATACTATATTTTAATAAGATTATCTATCACAAAGATAAAATCTAGGACCAAAGATCAAAAAGTTTAAAAAATACTGCTAACTAAGCATTGAGCTTCAGAAGCAAATTTTTTAGTCAATATAATTAAAAATTTTTTAGTCAATACAATCAAAGATCTATAGCACTTATGTTCGTGATGACTAACTTCAGTATTTGAGTATTAAATTAAAAGAACAAAAGTATCCTCTCTTATCACCTATTTTGATCAATTTTCTATACATTCTCAATTTTATACTCATGAATTAAGGTAGCTTTCACACTGCCCCCCCTTTTTTTTTTTTTGCTGTGCTGAGCATCCTGGCCTTTTCTTCACCATTTTACGTGAATTTTCATACTTGACCTAGGTGCAGAGACCCAGTTACTAGGCTTTGGGCAATCCATATATACTCTATCTTTTGCACTTTATTTTTAGGCAGGTAGCTCTTTCCTTAAATTCAAGTTTTTTTGATTAGAATGTATATTAATTATCAATTTTCAGTGATAATTGAATCCTCAGTTAGCCTTATAATCAATATCTACTTTGGCTTGTTAGTGTGCATGTGCATTTAAAAGTGCTAATAGTTTTTTAATGACCTTAGTAGGCTGCTAAAAGTTAACCAACTAATCTACTTCTTTAACTCATTACATTCATTAGCAAATAATTTTATCTTTTATCACTTATCTAGTTTATCTTGCTCAAGATTTTCTTCTTGACACATGTTTTATTATTATTATTATTATTCTACATTATCTTAAGGGAGAAAGAAAAATAAAGGATGCAATAAAGGATAGGAAGGAATATATCTGATTTGATTCAGTCTGGTCCTTTGGGGCTTTGAAATTTTGCTGGAGCTCTCATTGATTTTTCTCTGCAAAATTAAAAGTACACACCAAAGCAGTAAAAGAGTAATCATAAATTACTAAAAAATTAAAAAAAAAAATGATCAAAATAAAAAAGAAAAGAAATAACCTATTTAGTAGTTCTGATTTATAGTCTTCAGCTTGACTTTCTTTGAGTTCTAAAGTGGATCAATCAGGTGCCACTTCAATTAGAATACTTTCATGTTTGGTCGATCCCTCTTTCAATTGGATATTGCTAGCTTTTATAGTCTCAAACCTATTTTCTACAGAATTCTCATGTAATGGATTGTCAATAATATTAATTAGAAAATAAGTTTGATTATCATCAGAATGTTTAGTATCTTTGAAAATATTAAAAGTAACTTGTTCGTCTTGGACTCTAAGAATTAATTTTTCTTGTTGAACATCTAATAAAGCTCCTTCAGTAGCTAAAAAGGGTCTTCCTAAAATAAGGGATACATCATAATCTTCTTCCATATCAAAAATAATAAAATCAACAGGAAAAATAAACTTGTTTACCTTTACCAAGACATCCTCCACTATACCTCTTGGATATTTAATGGATCTGTCAGGCTAATTGAAGAGTAATAGTGGTAGGCTTTGGTTCTCCTAGACCCAGCTTCTTGAAAATAGAAAAAGGCATGAGATTTAATGCTTGCTCCTAAATCACATAAAACTTTATCAAAACTACAATCACCAATAATGCAGGGGATAGTAAAACTCCCTGGATCTTTTAGCTTCTGTGGTAATTTATTTTGAAGTATTGCTGAGCATTCTTCATTCAAATTTATTCTCTCATGCTCCTTCAGCTTTTTCTTATTTGTTAGGATTTCTTTGAGAAACTTGGCATACCTGGGCATTTGAGTAATAGCATCTACAAAAGGAATATTAATATGTAAATTCTTTAGAATTTTGAAAAAATTTAGAAAATTTTTTATCTGGATGCTGTATTTATCTCTTCTGAGAATGGTAGTGGTGGCACGTAGGGCTTCACATTTGGATCAGCAAATCGTATACCTGGAGACCATCCATCTGCTGGTTGTTTTGGTGACTGACGAATTTTAGTTGATGGTTCCTTATTTGTAGTTGGCTCTTCAGTCTCATTCTTCTGATGTGGCTCCTCCAGCTTTGTACCACTTCTTAGGGTGATAGCATTGACTTGCTCCCTTGGATTTGTCTCCGTGTTGCTTGGCAAGGATCCTTGAGGTCTCTCAGAGATTATCTTTAGCCATTTGACCTATTTGCATCTCCAAGTTTTGAATTGCTGCTGTTTGGTCCTGCCTAAGTTTGGCTTCCAAATTTTTTATAGTTGCTTCTTGGTTTTGCATAAATTTGACCATCAGCTCTTCCATGTTGGACTTCTTTTCAGGTACTTGGAATCCCGGGGGTGGCTGTTGTGCTGCATTTTGATTGCTCCATGAGAAATTTGGGTGCTGCCTCCACCCTTGATTGTATGTGTTGGAGTAGGGATTGTTTTGTTGCGGCCTAAAAAAATTACCAATATAATTAGCTGTATCAGTTGTTTTAGCAAAAGGATTACCTGTCTGGCAATTGCTCGTATCGTGTCCTCCTCCACATAGGTCACAAGTAATGCTCTGAATATGCATAGCTGTTTCCCTTTAAGTTGTTGACTTCGGCTCTAAGGGCTGCAATTTCAGCTAGTAAGGTTGGCACGCAATCTACTCCCTGCACAGCTGCTAGTCTTTTTGGCATCATGCGCTCTGTCTGCCATTGATAGCTATTTGATGCCATCTCATCGATCAGATCGAAGGCTTCTTCCATTTTTTGATTAATGGTTCCTCCTGCTGCTGCATCAATCATAGAACGATTAGTAGGAGATAAACCATTATAGAAAGTTTGTACCTGAAGCCATACGGATAGTTGATGATGTGGACATCTCCTCAGCAGTTTCCTTGAAATGCTCCCAAGCCTCATATAGTGTCTCCATGTCCATCTGCATAAAAGAAGTGATATCGTTGCGCATCTTGGCAGTCTTGGAAGGTGGAAAGTACTTGGCTAAGAATTTTTGGGCTAGGACATCCCAAGTTGTGATAGAACCTGCAGGAAGAGAATGAAGCCAACTCTTAGCTTTGTCCCATAAAGAGAAAAGAAAATAACCTTAATCTAATAGCATCATCCGACACCCCATTAATTTTAAAAGTATCGCAAAGTTCAAGAAAATTAGAAATATGGGCATTCGGATCATCATGCACGTGTGTCCACTGAATTGGACAGTTGATTGAATCATCTGGATCATCGTCGATTTTATTTCAAAGTTGTTTGCTCGTACAGGCGGTCTCCTGATGCTCGAAGCTGCATCGGCTATAGATGGTGTGATGTAATCATTTAATGGATGATGTACTGATCGAATAGCTTCATGCTGTCCTTCAGTCGCCATATCCAATCCTAGATTGATGTCGTTAGGATCTTCAGCTGCCATGTTTCTTTCTTGTTGTAGTCTTCTAATGGTCCTTTCAATTTTTGGATCTAAAGGTAGTAAGTTACTATGTCCAGTACGTGTCATGCACTAATAATTTTTTTTTAAAAAAATAAATAATAATAAAAATTAAAAATAAATTTCTAAAGTAAAGCTAGGATCAAAATTTTAATATTATTTTAGACACAATCCCCGACAACGACGCCAAAAACTTGATGCGTGCTAATTTATAGCTATGGCAAGTGCACCAGTCGATCAAGTAATAAAGTGAATGAGTAGAGTATCGTCCCTAGAGGATTGAAAAATAAGTACTGAAAAGCTCTTTCCTATGCTTTATTTAGAAGATCGATTTATGAGAATAAGAAATTAAAGAACAAAATAAAAAATAATTAAAAGTTTTTTTTTTGAAATAGAGAGAGTGTAAATTATTAGGGTTTTAAACTTAAGAGCAATGGATTACTAAGGCAATCGGTTCACCAACTCAGTCAATACAATATTCAGGTTATTAGATTAATTTTATTTCATGTGACGGTGGAGTCTCCTAATTTATTCACTATCCTTTGGTCCAGGCATAGCAAAACTATCAATATTTATTAATTATCCTTTGGTCCAGGTGTAATTTAAATAAATATTAATGCATTAAGGTTTTGTGAAATCCTCTCTAATTAAAATACGCTGCGTCCAAAGCGCACTAAAATTTTCGCATGCATATGAATTCTGATTTGATTCATAATACAAGGTATATAATCAAAAAGCACTAACATAGATGTACTTGGTCTATAACATCTATGTTCATTAGATCAATTAGAAGATGGCCAGTAATCTAAAAGCATTAAGATCAGGTTTATATACTCCTCATGAATAAAATTTAAAAATAAATCATACTGAATATTGCATCAAAAGAGTGGCTACACCTTAGCCTTAGTAAAAAAAAATTTAGCTCATGATAATAAGCTCAAAAATAGCAAATAAAATAAAAAGTATAGAGAAATTAGACTGTTTGATTGCTGAAATTGATTACCGTTGCTCTTGATGTGGAGAACTTGGTGAAGAAGAAGAGACTCCTTGATCGATATCTTGATTGTCGAAAGAAATCAAAAATCCTTTTTTTCTCTCACAAATCACTCTTCTCTTTCTACCTCTCTCCTCTCTTTTTCTTTTTATTTTTCTTTATTTCTCTAACTCTCTCTCTTTTTCTCTTTTTTCTCTTTTTCTCTGACTTCTCCCCCTATTTTCTATGGCAACAACAGGTTTTATAGGTTAAGAGATTGATTTTCCCCCAAAATCCTTTAGAAATTAGGTTTTAAGACTCCCAAAACAACTCAAATTAGGATATGGATAATTCTGATCGTTGGATGTTGATCAAACGGTCCAAAAATCACTTAAAAATCTCTTAAAATAATCCAGATCAAGTTGAATTTCATGCCAGCCATTGGATCAACTATTGGATTGAATTTGATCCGTCCGATCACGTAGAAAGAAGGCTTCTAATCTTTAGTTTAATGTCGGGATGAATCTCAGCCATTGGATCTTGATCGAGAGCTACGGATGTCGTTCGTCAGCGCTTTCTTTTCGACCATTCGATCAAGTCTTAGTGAATGGCGCCCATTGGATTAGATATAATTCCCAAATTACCCTCTATAGATCATGCGCGAGCCTAGTGTTGCATGGACCATCGCGTTCTTCAACCAATCAGAGCGCGCTTCTTCATGTGAAATATCTGAAATGCCCTCATGTCGGTCCACCATGCACCATAAAAAATGCTGACGTCATCCTGACGTCAGCACAGCGTCGGTCGGTCGGTCTGCTATTATGATCGAATCGGGCCGAGCCGCTGAGCCGATTTTCTGAACCGATTTGAACCAAATCGAATTTTCTTTTTTCTTTTGAAATTCAATTTTGGGCTCGTTTGAAGTCCGTTTTGTCTGAAATTTATTTCATCTGAAATAGAAAAATAAGATCTTCATATTGGTGACCTTCTTCCTACATAAGATTAATAAAAGTATCAATTTTTAAAGAAATAGATTAATTTATTTTATAATTTAATACTTTTATTAGTATATTTTTACCACTTATCACACCCCTCCAACTTAGTCATTGCTAGTCCCTTAGCAATATTTTATTTAATACCATATTTCAATAAGATTATCTGTCACAAAGATAAAATCTAGGACTAAAGATCAAAAAGTTTAGAAAATACTGCTAACTAAGCATTGAGCTACAGAAGCAAATTTTTCAGTCAATATAATTAAAAACTTTCTTAGAGTACATCAAAGATCTATAGCACTTGTGTTCGTGATGACTAACTTTAGCATTTCAGTATTAAATTAAAAGAATAAAAGTATCCTCTCTTATCACCTATTTTGGTCAATTTTCTATACATTCTCAATTTTATACTCATGAATTAAGGTAGCTTTCACACTGCCTTTCTTTTTTTTTTTTTTTTTGCTGTGCTGAGCATCCTGGCCTTTTCCTTCACCATTTTACGTGAATTTTCATACTTGACCTAGGTGCAGAGACCCAGTTACTAGGCTTTGGGCAATCCACATATACTCTATCTTTTGCACTTTATTTTTAGGCAGGTAGCTCTTTCCTTAAATTCAAGTTTCTTTGATTAGAATGTATATTAATTACCAATTTTTAGTGATAATTGAATCCTCAGTTGGCCTTATAATCAATACCTACTTTGCCTTGTTAGTGTGCATGTGCAATTAAAAGTGCTAATAGTCTTTTAATGACCTAAGTAGGCTGCTAAAAGTTGACCAACTAATCTACTTCTTTAACTCGTTACATTCATTAGCAAATAATTCTATCTTTTATCACTTATCCAGTTTATCTTGCTCAAGATTTTCTTCTTGACACATGATTTTTTTTTTTTTTTTTTAACTTATTCTACATTGTCTTAAAGGAGAAAGAAAAATAAAGGATGCAATAAAGGATAGGAAGGAATACACCTGATTTGGTTCAGTCTGGTTCTTTGGAGCTTTGAAATTTTGCTTGAGCTCTCATTGATTTTTCTCTGCAAAATTGAAAATACACACCAAAGCAGTAAAAGAGCAATCAATAAATTACTAAAAAAATAAAAGAAAAAAAAATGATCAAAACTAAAAAGAAAAGAAACAACCTATCTAGTAGTTCTGATTTATAGTCTTCAGCTTGACTTTCTTTGAGTTCTAAAGTGGATCAATCTGGTGCCACTTCAATTGGAATACTTTCATGTTTGGTTGATCCCTCTTTCAATTGGACATTGCTAGCTTTTATAGTCTCAAACCTATTTTCTATAGAATTCTCATATAATGGATTGTCAATAATATCAATTAGAAAATAAGTTTGATTATCATCAGGATGTTTAGTATCTTTGAAAATATTAAAAGTAACTTATTCATCTTGGACTCTAAGAATTAATTTTTCTTATTGAACATCTATTAAAGCTCCTCCAGTAGCTAAAAAGGGTCTTCCTAAAATAAGGGGTACATCATAATCTTCTTCCATATCAAGAACAATAAAATCAACAGAAAAAATAAACTTGTTTACCTTTACCAAGACATCCTCCACTATACCTCTTGGATATTTAATGGATCTGTCGGCTAATTGAAGAGTAATAGTGGTAGGCTTTGGTTCTCCTAGACCCAGCTTTTTGAAAATAGAAAAAGGCATGAGATTTAATGCTTGCTCCTAAATCACATAAAACTTTATCAAAACTACAATCACCAATAATGCAGGGGATAGTAAAACTCCCTGGATCTTTTAGCTTCTGTGGTAATTTATTTTGAAGTATTGCTGAGCATTCTTCATTCAAATTTATTCTCTCATGCTCCTTCAGCTTTTTCTTATTTGTTAGGATTTCTTTGAGAAACTTGGCATACCTGGGCATTTGAGTAATAGCATCTACAAAAGGAATATTAATATGTAAATTCTTTAAAATTTTGAAAAAGTTAGAAAATTTCTTATCTGGATGCTGTATTTGTCTCTCTGGGAATGGTAGTGGCGGCACGTAGGGCTTCACATTTGGATCAGCAAATCGTATACCTGGAGACCATCCATCTGCTGGTTGTTTTGGTGACTGATGAATTTTAGTTGATGGTTCCTTATTTATAGTTGGCTCTTCAGTCTCATTCTTCTGATGTGGCTCCTCCAGCTTTGTACCACTTCTTAGGGTGATAGCATTGACTTGCTCCCTTGGATTTGTCTCCGTGTTGCTGGGCAAGGATCCCTGAGGTCTCTCGGAGATTATCTTAGCCATTTGACCTATTTGCATCTCCAAGTTTTGAATTGCTGCTGTTTGGTCCTGCCTAAGTTTGGCTTCCAAATTTTTTATAGTTGCTTCTTGGTTTTGCATAAATTTGACCATCAGCTCTTCCATGTTGGACTTCTTTTTAGGTACTTGGAATCTCGGGGGTGGCTGTTGTGCTGCATTTTGATTGCTCCATGAGAAATTTGGGTGCTGCCTCCATCCTTGATTGTATGTGTTGGAGTAGGGATTATTTTGTTGCGGTCCTAAAAAAATTATCCAATATAATTAGCTGTATCAGTTGTTTTAGCAAAAGGATTACCTGTCTGGCAATTGCTCGTATCATGTCCTCCTCCACATAGGTCACAAGTAATGCTCTGAATATGCATAGCTGTTCCCTTCAAGTTGTTGACTTCGGCTCTAAGGGCTGCAATTTCAGCTAGTAAGGTTGGCACGCAATCTACTCCCTGCACAGCTGCTAGTCTTTTTGGCATCATGCGTTCTGTCTGCCATTGATAGCTATTTGATGCCATCTCATCGATCAGATCGAAGGCTTCTTCCTCCATTTTTTGGTTAATGGTTCCTCCTGCTGCTGCATCAATCATAGAATGATTAGTAGGAGATAAACCATTATAGAAAGTTTGTACCTGAAGCCATACGGATAGTTGATGATGTGGACATCTCCTCAGCAATTTCTTGAAATGCTCCCAAGCCTCATATAGTGTCTCCATGTCCATCTGCATAAAAGAAGTGATATCGTTGCGCATCTTGGCAGTCTTGGAAGGTGGAAAGTACTTGGCTAAGAATTTTTGGGCTAGGACATCCCAAGTTGTGATAGAACCTGTAGGAAGAGAATGAAGCCAACTCTTAGCTTTGTCCCGTAAAGAAAAAGAAAATAACCTTAATCTAATAGCATCATCCGACACCCCATTAATTTTAAAAGTATCGCAAAGTTTAAAAAAATTAGAAATATGGGCATTCGGATCATCATGCACGTGTCCACTGAATTGGACAGTTGATTGAATCATCTGGATCATCGTCGATTTTATTTCGAAGTTGTTTGCTCGTACAAACGGTCTCCTGATGCTCGAAGCTGCATCGGCTACAGATGGTGTGATGTAATCATTTAATGGACGATGTACTGATCGAATAGCTTCATGCTGTCCTTCAATGTCGCCATATCCAATCCTAGATTGATGTCGTTAGGATCTTCAGCTGCCATGTTTCTTTCTTGTTGTAGTCTTCTAATGATCCTTTCAATTTCTGGATCTAAAGGTAGTAAGTTACTATGTCCAGTACGTGTCATGCATAGAATAATTTTTTTTTAAAAGATAAATAATAATAAAAATTAAAAATAAACTTTTAAAGTAAAGCTAGGATCAAAATTTTAATATTATTTTAGACACAATTTCCGACAACGGTGCCAAAAACTTGATGCGTGCTAATTTATAGCTATGGCAAGTGCACCAGTCGATCAAGTAATAAAGTGAATGAGTAGAGTATCATCCCTAGAGGATTGAAAAATAAGTACTGAAAAGCTCTTTCCTATGCTTTATTTAGAAGACCGATTTATGAGAATAAGAAATTAAAGAACAAAATAAAGAAATAATTAAATTTTTTTTTTTGAAATAGAGAGAGTGTAATTATTAGGATTTTAAATTTAAGAGCAATGGATTACTAAGGCAATCGGTTCACCAACTCAGTCAATACAATATTCAGATTTTTAGATTAATTTTATTTCATGTGATGGTGGAGTCTCCTAATTTATTCACTACCCTTTGGTCCAGGCATAGCAAAACTATCAATATTTATTAATTATCCTTTGGTCCAGGTGTAATTTAAATAAATATTAATGCATTAAGTTTTGTGAAACCCTCTAATTAAAATACGCTGCGTCCAAAGCGCACTAAAATTCCCGCATGCATATGAATTCTAATTTGATTCATAATACAAGGTATATAATCAAGAAGCATTAACATAGATGTACTTGGTCCGTAACATCTATGTTCATCAGATCAATTAGAAGATGGCCAGTAATCTAAAAGCATTAAGATCAGATTTATATACTCCTCATGAATAAAATTTAAAAATAAATCACACTGAATATTGCATCAAAAGAGTGGCTAAACCTTAGCCTTAGTAAAAAAAAATTTAATTCATGATAACAAGTTCAAAAACAGCAAATAAAATAAAAAGCATAAAGAAATTAGACTGTTTGATTGCTGAAATTGATTATCCGTTGCTCTTGGTGTGGAGAACTTGGTGAAGAAGAAGAGACTCCTTGATCGATGTCTTGATTGTCGAAAGAAATCAAAAATCCTTTTTTTCTCTCATAAATCACTCCTCTTTCTACCTCTCTCCTCTCTTATTCCTTTTGTTTTACTTTATTTCTCTGACTCTCTCCCTTTTTCTCTTTTTTCTCGTTTTCTCTGACTTCTCCCCCTATTTTCTACTGCAATAACAGGTTTTATAGGTTAAGAGATTGATTTTCCCCTAAAATCCTTTAGAAATTAGGTTTTTAGACTCCCAAAACAACTCAAATTCAGATCTGGATAATTCTGATCATTGGATGTTGATCAAACGGTCCAAAAATCACTTAAAAACCCCTTAAAATAACCCAGATCAAGTCAGATTTCATGCCAGCTGTTGGACCAACCATTGGATTGAACCTGGTCCGTTCGATTGCATAGAAAGAAGGCTTCTGATCTTTAGTTTAATGTCGGAATGAATCTCAGCCATTGGATCTCGATCGGGAGCTGCGGATGCCGTTCGTCAGCGCTTTTTTTTCAACCGTCTGATCAAGTCTTAATGAATGGCGCCCGTTGGATCAGACATAATTCCCAAATTGCCCTCTATAGACCATACGCGAGCCCGATGTTGCGTGGACCACCGCATTCTTCAACCAATCAGAGCATGCTTCTTCATGTGAAATGCCTGAAATGCCCTCATGTCAGTCCAATGTGCATCATAAAAAATGCTGACATCATCCTAACATCAGCATTGCATCAGCGGGTCGGTCTACTGTTGCAGTTGAACCGGGCCGAACCGCTGAGCTGATTTTCTGAACCGATTTGAACCGAGCCAAATTTTTTTTTTTTTAAAATTCAATTCTGGGCTCGTTTGAAGTCCGTTTTGTTTGAAATTTATTTCATCTGAATCAAAAAAATAAGATCTTCATATTGGTGGCCTTCTTTTCTGCATAAGATTAATAAAAAAATTAATTTTTAAAGAAATAAATTAATTTATTTTATAATTTAATATTTTTATTAGTATATTTTTACCACTTATCACCGCCCATCCTCCTCCCGATCGCCCCCACCTCTCGGTGCCCCCTCCTCCCCATTGGTCCCCCCATCCTTGAGCCACCCCTCCTCGTCACCGCACACCCCTTCCCCCGACCTAGCCACCCCTCCCGGGCCGCCCCTTCCATCACGTGCACCTCCCCTCCCTCGATCCTGCCACTCCACCTCCCAGGCTGCCCTTCTCCATCACCGTGCACTCCCCCTTGCCCCATCCCCAGTTGCCCCTGCCTCTCGGTGCCCCGCCCCTCCCCCGCTCAACCCCCAACCCCGCCACTCCACCCCCCGGGCCACCCCCTCCCCCGACCTTCCCATTATGGTGCCCCCCGGGCCACCTCTCCCTCTCTCTCCCCTCTTTCTCTTCTCTTTCTCTTTCTCTCTCTATCTCATTATTTTGCTTTTATTTTGCATATTACCTCTAGCATCATCATCTTCCTCTAGTACCATCGTCGGCGATCCTTGGTACTTTCGGTGTGACCCCCTCTCCATACCCGTATGTATAATTTTTTAAATTTTATAGTATTATTTATTAATCACTTATAATATTTATAATAATTTTTAAAATATTTATAATAAATATTATAAATATTTATTATAAATATTATAATTATCTGCATGTCATAGATTTTGGGTCATGTTGTGGCGGTAGCCTTGGGCCGTGCCATGTCGGCGACCATGGACAGCCCTTGGGCCATGCCAATCGATAAGAAAATCATTGCCGACGGATTGTGGACCATGTTGACGATCATGAGCAGTGCCGGCTGCTAAGAGAACCCTCAACCCCATTGGTGGGTTTTAGGCTATGTCCTTGACCATAGGTCGTGCCGACTGATAAGAAAATAATTATTGGTTGGTTTTGGATTGTATTGGTGGCTGTGAGCTATGTCGGTTGCTAAGAGAATCCTCACCTCCACCAGTGGATTTCGGGCCATGTTCACGGTCGAAGGTCGTGCCGATCGCTAATAGAAAGTAAAATTATTTGTTGCTCATCCTTAATTATTTATGAATGTATTTATGTTGTAGAATTTATTGCATAATATTGTTTGGATGTTTATATCTTGTTGCTTTTGTTTATTGCATTGCATAATGACAGATTCGTCAATTAATTAGTGTACATAATCTCTGGCATCCGTACATTCATATGTAATTGAACGGATGAGAGAATTATGTACGATGATCAATTGATTATCTAATTTAGATGGTTTAAAAATTATAAATAATTATATATACTACTATAAAAAAGAGCTACGACAGCAGTTCATAACCGCTGTCGTAGCCCAAAAAACTATTGCCATAGGCTATGACAGCAGTTATTTAACCACTGCTACTACTGCCATCGCCGTAGCTCTATGACAGCGATTGTTATAGTGGTTGTTTGAACCACTGCCATAGATAACCTATTGCAGAAGTTTATAAACCACTGTACTACATCGACGTATGACAGTGATTATATAACCGCTGCCATAGGTAATCTATAGCAGCGGTTTTTCAATCGCTTCCATAGGTCTAGTACAGTGGTTGATACCATTTACACCAAAAATTTATGACAGCGATTGGCATGGATATGGCAGCGGTTATAAAATCACTATCGTAATTTTTGAATAATTAAAAAAATTAAAATTTTTATTTTTTTAAATATTTTATCTGATAAATATAGATATATAATATAAAAAAATATAATAAATATAAAAATTATTTTGAAATATTAAAATTTTATTATCGAATAAAATTTATTATAATATTTTTTTAAAAAATAAAATACATCAAAAGTTTCCTAAATCTACATTATGTCATCATTACCTAGAGCCGGAGCTCGAGCTGGAGCTGGAGCCAGAGCTAGAGCTGGAATGCGGGTCAACATATCCTCGAAGCCCATGACTTCAAAATACGTGCTGAGCATCGACATCATATCTCTTATGATGTCCTCCAGATGAGATGCGCATTCTTCAGCCCGATCTGTCCGCATCGCAGCATGATCTATCCATACCAATGCCTTCTTAAGCTCCTTCCGACTGACGATATCGAAAGTTTATGAGGAGGCGCTCATCTCGGATCAGTAGCTCATCGATGTATGTCCGAAACTACATCGGATCCTCCTAGAGTGCTCAGGCCCCAAGACTTGAGATAGATGGTCATGGTCTAAGTCCTCGCGAGCGAGTGCATCTAACTAATCCTATAATTATAAATTAAAATATTTTTTTATAAAAAATACTATAATACTAATCATATATACTAATATATTTAATACTTACAAAAATACGTCCGATCGCAGCATTCATCGGCCTGCCCATCTTGTCCATGCGATTGGATTGAAAGATCTCGCTATGGTTGGACATCACTCCATCTCTTATCAGCTATAACAAAGAATAAATTTATCAAAAAGATGATAAAAAATATGAATTTAATTTATCTAGTAAGATTTAGATTTAATTATCTCTGTATGCACATGACTGGCCATAAACTCGCGGCCTAGAGTATGCATATACTTCTGGACTGCACGATTTTCTCAATTCTGATGGAAGATAGCCTAACAAATATTCAAATAAATAATAAATATTTAAAAAATATTTAAATAAAACTTTAAGCATATTGAAAAGTTCAAAAGTTAAGAATTTTATCTTAAACTTCTGGCTCCTCTAGTGTCTAACCATCTTCTCCTACTGACTTGAAGGACAATCCTATATCCAAGAAACAAGCTCCTTCGGAGTGTTTCATCGGTGCTCGAGCCATCCTCTGTGGAGCTTGACCTTGTAACCTCAGTACAACTCTCCGATCTTTCTCAGTCGGGCATCTCGAGCCCTCTCATGATTGGGAAAGTCATACTTTCTCTGCATAAAGTTATCAAAAATTAGTTATAAAATTATTCTAATCAAACATATATAGTGTAAACATATAAAATGCATAAATATAACTAAGATGCATGTACTTATCTATATCTTCTCTCATATCTGATCTCTAACGGCAGCATCCATCAAACACCAGTCTTTAGGCTCTATGGAAATGATGTCCGACCGCCTTACAAGCACTCCAAAAAAGGAATGCATCTCCCACGCGATCTCTCCTACCGACCTATCCTCTACATCGTAATAGACCATCATCTGGTGCTGGCGGTTCCACACGTGTGCCATACGTGTGGGACCGCAAAATGTCCGACTGAATGATGCACCTGTAATGCAAATATATTATGCAAATATATAAGTGTATAAATACTATATAAAAAATAAAGTTGTACTGATATAATAAAAATGTACACTCAGATGCTTGCATAGTAGCATGTGTCTCAGATATGGACGATGGTAGAGGCTCAGCTGCCCGTGGAGTAGATGCCATCGATCGAGTAGATATCATCGATGGAGTAGATGCCGACGGTGGAGATTTCTGAGCAACCGATGTCGAGGTAGACGGAGTATGCTCCAACTGCTCCTTAGATGCCGAACTGCACGTAACCCACCGAGGGACAGGGATGAAAGCTAGATGGCATTTCGGTGCCATCGTGATATGCAACATTAATGAACATTAATTAATATAACATGTTGAACAATAATAGTCTCTAATATATAACTAACCAATTGACGGATCTATCATTATGCAATGCAATAAATAAAAGCAACAAGATATAAATATTCAGAAAATATTATGCAATAAATTCTACAACATAAATTATATTCATAAATAATTAAGGATGAGCAACAGTCGTAGATCCGATCTCTTGCGTGAACTTTGGTGTTAATCCAAAAATCTGAAAGAAGAACAAAGTAGATGATGGTGGCATCTTAGGGCTTAAAGTTGAAATCTTAGAGAGACATATCAAATTCTATTCGCTCAGAAGCTGAGCTGGCTCCATGCCTGAGACATCCGGCTTGGGTCCTCCCCCAACCGGCTCGATCATGGTCCGAGCTGGCTTGGCTGCATATCTGAGTCGGCTCGACTATGTGCCATCCCCTCGATCACTTCCTCTCTCCCTCTCTCAATCTCTCTCACCGGCGACGGCGGTGAGGCCAAACCCCTCCCTTCTAATTTTTTCATCTCTCGATCTTCCTCTCTCCCTCTCTCAATCTCCCTCATCGATGAGGTCGGACCCCATCCCTCCTTCTCTCACTCTCTCGATCTCCCTCATCGGCAAGGCTGGACCCCATCCCTCCCAATGATGCTGGTGAGGCTGGACCCCCCCTTCCTCTCTCGCTCTCTCGATCTCCCACTCTCCCTCTCTCGATCTCCCTCGTCGGTGAGGCTGGACCCCTCCCTTCCAATGATGGCGGTTTGATCAGACCCCCTTCCTCCCAATGATAGCAGTAAGGTCGGATCCCTTCCTTCCTCTCTCCCTCTCTCGATCTTCCTCATCGATAATGGCGGCAAGGCCGGACCCCCTCCCTCCCTCCCTTCCGCTCTCGATCTCCCTTGTCAGCAGCCGACGAGCGACCAGCCCTCCCTCTCTCAATCTATCGATCTTCCTCTCAGTCTCTTCATTTCTTAGTTTCAGATCCTGAAATCAGGTTCGGCATTTCGGGATCCATTAGGATCCATGCCTAGTACTGCAAGTATAGACCCATCGAGTATTTGGATTTGGATCCGATATCAGTAATTAAAATTGGGTCTGGATATGAATATTCAGATTTCAATCCGAACCTAACTCGTTGACAGATTTAGTCCACAGCCGCCGACATGGCACAACTTAAGGCTACCACCACAGCATGGTCCAAAAACTACGGCAAGCAGATAACTATAATATTTATAAAAAATATTTATAATATTTATTATAAATATTTTATAAATTATTATAAATATATATGATTAATAAATAATATTATAAATTTAAAAAAAATATATCTGCAGCTATAGAGAGTGGATCGCACCGAAAGCTTCGAGGGTTGCCGACGACGATGCTAGAGGAGGACGACGACACTAAAGGTAAGCTACTAAACAAAAGTAAGATAGTGAGATAGAGAAGAGAGAGAAAGAGATAAGAGAGAGAGTATAGGGATGGCCGGGATGGGGGTCGGGGGGAGGGGGCACAGTGATGAGGAGGCTCGGGAGGCACAGTGATAGGAGGGTCGGCGATCGAGAGGGGAGTATCAGGGGGTGGGGGGACTGGGTGGGGGGTGGTGGGGAGGGGCGGCCGGGGATGGGGGCTGGGGTGGGGGGTGGTAGGGTGGCGAAGAGGGGCGGTCGGGGATGGGGGCAAGGAGGGGCGGTCAGGGGGAGGGTGGGGAGACGGATGGGGGTGGCGAGAAGGGGTGCCAGAGATGGGGGTTGGGGGTGGTAGGGTGGCGGGAAGGGTGGCCGGGATGGGGGAAGGAGGGGCGGCCAGGGTAGGGTGGGGGGTGGGGGATCAGGTTGGGGGTGGCGTGGAGGAGTGGCCGAGGATGGAGGGGAAGGAGGGGCAGCCGTGGGAGGGTGGGGGGTGGGAGCACCGGGTGGAGGGTGGCGGGTGGTAGGGAGGAGCGGTCGGAGATGGAGGGAAGGAGGGGCGGCCTGAGGGAGGATGGGGGGTCGGAGGGGGAGAGGGAAGGAGGGATGGTAACGACCGAGGGGGAAGGAGGGATGGCACCGATCGGAAGAGAAGAAGCCTCACTGGCGATGAAGAGGAGGAGAAGAGACAGAGAGAGATCAAGCGCGCATGGAAGAAAAGCAAAAAAAATTAAAAATTTTTAACCTAATCTACGACAGCGATTATTAAACCACTACCATAGATCTATGGTAGTGGCTATCCAAAATCACTGCCATAGATTTACGGCAGTGGTTCTATAACCGCTGCTGTAGATCTATAGCAGCAGTTTTTGATAACCACTGTCGTAGGTTTAAAATAATTTTTTTTTTATTTTTTTTAAAATATTATATAATTTTAAAATTTAATGCTCATCTTCATCATTTATTATCTAAATAGTTATCATCAGAGTATCGTCATAAAAGATCGCCTCGGTCCGATGGCCCTAGCTTCATCGATTAGAAAAATTTGATTTTGACGATCACGAACGATGATGTGATGATCTAATAGATAAAAATCTTCGATAGATCTAAAATCCTATAATGATGATCTTAATGATGTTTGTAGCATACTATCAAAGTTTTACTTCAATCAGATATCGTTATCATGATCAATTTAGTATGGAATGATTTCGATCGTCAAATTAAAAACAAGCGATCAAAGGGTTAAACGACGTTCGATTATGTGATAATTTTTTATTTAAATGATCTTTATTATAATTTTAAATATTTTATATAATGATGATAGTAAAATTTAAATAATTTTCGTATAAATTATTCATATTAAGCAGATATTGCAAAAGCACGAGCATAATAACCAGTGAAGTTTCAGAATGGTTATCAGAAGATGTATAGTTTTAGATCATTCTTCATCTTATGAGTTGAATTTTATAATCACCATCATAAAAAATGATTAAAGCAGTAATTAAGATCATTTATAAAAAAAATTATCTCATAATTGGATACCGTTTGATCCTTTGATCACTCGTTTATTATTTAATGGTCGAAACTAATCTATACTAAATTGACCAAGATAACGATATCTGATTGAAGTAAAATTTTGATAGTATGCTACAAACATCACTAAGATTATCGTTGCAGGTTTTTGAATTCATCAGAGATTTTCATCTATCAGATCATTGCATCATCATTCATGGTCGTCGAAATCAAATTTTTTTGATCGATGAAGCTAGGACCATCGGATCGAGGCGATCTTTTGCGATGATACTCTAATGATAATTATTTAGATTATAAATGATGAAGATGGACATTAAATATTAAAATTATATAATATTTTAAAAAAAATATGACAACGATTATAATTAATCGTTGCTATAAATAAGTTTATAGCAGTGATTCCTACTAACCACTACTATAGGTCGAACTTATGGCAGTGATTTTACTAACCGCTGCTATAGATCCGACCTATAGCAGCGATTATAATGAACCGTTGCCATAGATCAACCTATAGCAGCATTTTTTGTAATCGCTGCTATAGGTCTGACCTACGGCAGCGATTTTTATTAACCACTGCTATATATCGGATCTATGGTAGCGGTTACAATAATTGCTGTCGTAGGTCCGACCTATAGCAGCGGTTAATGAAAATTGCTACCGTAGGATCTATGGCAGTGGTTTTGAAAATCACTGCCATAGTATGCGCTGTCATAGATCATTTTTGTAGTAGTGATAGATAATTATATTAATCAAATGGTATGCTAAGAATTTTGAATAAAATTTTGGATAGTATTTTTTTTTTGTTCTTCCTACACGAGAGAACTAAGAAGAAATATTGCCAAAATTTTATTCGATTCTTGTTGCATATCGTTTCATTACTGTAATGAACCTATAGAATTAATATAATTTTTGAATGGGATAGGACCTATCTTTACCTATTAATTGATGATAGGATGCATTTATTGCATATCTAAAAATAATATTTAATGTGAGTTCTATACATGATATTTATTTCAATCCTTATTTATGATACATTTTTTATTTATAATGCATATTTATTAATAATGCATTAGTATATAATTTAAGTTTCATACATGATTTAATTGCAGTATCATCATTTTTAAAATGGATAAGGGATGGATGAAGTTTAGTAGACTCTCACCAGAATATGAGGCTAGACTTCAAAATTTTTTTGATTTTGCTATAAAAAAATTTGGGGATCATGGATTGATCCAATATCTTTATAAAAAGTATATGGATGGACCGTGGCTACCTCATCAAGATGTAAATAATCACCTCACTATTTATGACTTTAAAGTCGATTATGAAATTTATTAGGACCAACATGGTGAGGGCAGGCCATAAGGAGATGATCAACATGAAGGAAGAGTGGAACAAATAGTTCATGATATTTTTTTATTTTGTTGGCCATAATGATGGTGCATCTACGTCCATGCCTGATCCTATGGTTGGTGGAATGATAAATAGTGAGGATGTAGAGAAAGTTCGCAAGTTGATGAAGGATGCTAATATTTTATTATATCCTATATATGAAAAGATGGCAAAGCTGGAGTTTCTTAATCTAATTATATCGTGCAAAATGCTCTAGTGAGTTCAGTAATAATGGAATGAACTGCATACTAGAGCTTTTGGGAGACATTCTTCCAAATGATGCATAAATTCAGAAGAATAATTATGAGATATCAAAGATTATTGAATAATTAGATTTTACTTACACCAAGATATATGCATGTCCCAATGATTGCATGCTCTATTGAAAGGAGGATGTCAATCAAAATGAGTGCACGAGATGCAATGTGTCAAGATGAAAACAGAATAAAGATGGCACATCGACTCATATACCTCAAAAATTGATGTGATACTTTTTTTTGATTTTGAGACTACAAAAGTTGTTTATGTCGGCAAAGACATCGAAAGATATGAGATGGCATGAAGAGGACTGAATAAAAGATGATGCATTGAGACATCCAGTCAATGGAGAGGCATGATAGAAGTTTAATGAATTACATCCTGACTTCGCACATGAGATACATAATGTGAGGTTGGACTTGTCATGCGATGGTTTCAACCCATTTAAGCATATGAATACCATCTATAGTGTATGACCAGTGTTTATTCATATTTATAATCTGCTACCATGGATGTGTATGAAAAAATTTTTTGCTTTCATGATAGTGCTCATCCCTGGATCGATGGAGGTAGGTAATGACATTGATGTTTATTTGCAGTCTCTTATTGCTGAGTTGAAATAGTTATGAAATATTTAAGGTGTTCCATCTTTTGATGCTTTGCTGAATGAGTCATTCTTCATGCGCATAGCACTTTTATGGATAATAAATAACTTTCTAGCATATGCCCTAATGTTGGGTTGAAGCACCAAAGGTGAGCTAGCATGCTCGATTTATGAAAAAAATATTTGGTCTAGAAGATTGACACATTGAAGGAGCTTTAGCTATATAGGACATCGACGTTTTCTCCATCAAAACCATCCATACAGAAGGGATACATGCTCCTTTGATGGCACTATTGAAGAAGGTGAGGTACCTAGCCAGATGTCTAAAAGTGATGTACTGAGAGAGTTGGATGGTCTCAATATTGAATTTGGAAAAGATGATCTAATTGGTGGTAAGAAAAGAAAACATCGATCAAAGAAAGATGATACATACTTTAATTGGAGGAAAAAGAGCATCTTCTTTGACTTGCCATATTGGGAGATAAACTTATTGTGCCACTGCTTAGATGTAATGCATATTGAAAAGAATGTGTGCAAGCTTCTATTGGCAACAATCTTGAATATCAAAGATAAGATCAAGGATGACTTGAATTCTTGATTTAACTTGAAAGAATAGGATATTAGAAGATCACTCCATCCAGAGCCAGCAGAAAAAGAATAGTGGAGGCTCCTTCATGCATGCTATGTTATGAATACCTCCGAACAGTCCATATTTCTTCGTGTGTTGGAGAACGTAAAGGTTTCAGATGGATACTCAAGCAACATATCAAAGCATGTGAATAGTAAGATTGTCAAGCTTGGGGGATTGAAGACTCATGATTATCATGTGCTGGTGCAGGAATTGATCTCAATAGCTATTCACCGTGTCTTGCTAAAAAATATTAGAATGGCTGTTATTCATCTTTGCAACTTTTACAGAGATATTTGTGCAAAGAGGTTGCTTAAGAAAGATATGAAAAAAATGAAGGCAAAGGCGGTGACTATATTATATGATTTGGAGAAGATATCTTCATCATCATTTTTCATGATTATAATGCATCTCACCGTACACCTTGTGGGAGAAGTTGCACTTGGAGGCCTAGTGTTCTATCGATGGATCTATCCTATTGAGAGGAATATTCAAACTCTGAAATCTTATGTAAGAAATATGAACCATCCAGAAGGATCCATAGCAGAAATTATTTGAATCAAGAGTGTATGAATTTTTGTACCTATACTTAAACAAGCTCGAGACATGTCATAATCGATCAATGAGAAATCAAGATGATCAGTATGAACCAATTGAGCCTGCATTTGAATCCATGCTACAGCCAGATGGACTTTCCACTTCATACTATCTTACTGATTTAAGTATTAAGGAAAGGGATAAGACGCACCGCTATGTGCTTTTCAACCATGATGTCATTGATCCATACATAAGATAAGTCATTTAGTCTTATTTATTTTATAATAATTAAAAAAATATTTAATTATATCTAAATTTATTTTTTATGCATGCAGTAAATACAAGGAGGTCATAAGAGTAAAATATGATGCTCTAAGTATACGGAAGAAAGAGAAAATGCACAGCAAAATTTTTTTTGAATGGTTCAAAGATCATGTAAGCGATTATATATTCTTGCCTTATGCAATTTATTTGAACATGTTTACTAATTAGATATCATCTCCATAATTAGGTTTGGAGATTATCGCTCGGTGATGTAAGTCCTGAAGTGTGTGCTCTTTCAATAGGTCCTAATCGTATTATGCGTGAGTATAAATAGCTCGTCATTAACGGTTACAGGTTTAATATTCACAGCAGGTCCATAAACATGGCAACACAAAATAGTGGCATGATGTTTAGCGTCACCACTGGGTGTTATGCTAGCTCGAGGAATTTACAGTCTCGTACGAAGAATTTGAACTATTATGGCATGGTGGAGAAGATAGTCATCTTGGACTATTATTCTAAAGAAAGAATTGCGTTGATGAAATGTGATTGATTTGACATCTTATCACAGTCAGGGATGAAGACTGATAAGTATGATTTTACTCTCATTAACATGCAATGCCATCTCCGCACTGAAGAACCGTATATATTTGCCTCTCAAGCTAGTCAAGTCTTCTACGTTAGTGATCCCTTAGAGCCTCAATAAGATATTGTTGTGAGGATGGTGCCTAGGCATATTTTTGATGATACCAAAGTTGATGACAATGTTGGACCATGCATGCAAAGTGCTCCTCTATGACAAAACTTATCTGGTACTATTAAGATCCTAGATACATTTGTCAAGAGCGATGGTAATGTCCATATTGTAGATACCACTAGACGATGACTTCAACATTCTGATATAAATATTAGAATCTATTTATTGATGCTATACTAATATTATTGTTCAACATGTTATATTAGTTAATGTTCATTAACGTTGCAGATCACGATGGCACCAAAACGTCATCTAGCTTTCACCCCCACCTCTCGATAGACTACATAGAGCTCCGCATTTGAGTTACAGTTGGAGCATATACTCCATCCACCTCTGCATCGACTATCCATGAATCATTGACATCTACTCCATCGACATTTGAGCCTCCACCATCAGCAACATCTTCGATACAATGTATGACTTCGACATCTGAGTGTATATTTTTATTATATTATTTATTTATTTTTTTATATAGTATTTATATACTTATATATTTATGTAATATATTTTTATTGCAGATGCATCATCCAATAGGATATTTCACGATCCTACATGCATGCCACATGTGTGGAACCGCTAGCATCAAATGATGGTACAGTATGATGTGGATGGAATGCCAGTAGGGAAGACTGTATGGGAGATGCATTTCTTTTTCGAAGTGCTTATGAGGCGGTCCGATATCATTCCAGTATTGCCCATAGACTGATGATTGATGGATGCTGGTGTCAAGAACTGGATATGAAAGAAGATATAGATAAGTGTATCTTAATTATATTTATGCATTTGATATGTTTATATTTTGATTAGAATAATTTGGTAACTTTTGTGTAGAGGATGTATGATTTTTTAAATCATGAGAGGGCTCGAGATGTCCGACTGAAGAAGATTGGAGAGTTGTACCAGGGCTACAAAATTAAGCTCCACAGAGGATGGCTCGAGCACCGACGAGATACTCCAAAGGAGCTTATTTCTTGGATATAGGTCTGTCCTCCGGATCAGTGGGAGGGGATAGTTAGACATTGGAGGAGCCAGGAGTTCAAGATAAAATTTTTAATTTTTAAATTTTTTAATATACTTAAAATTATATTTAAATATTATTTAAATATTTATTATTTATTTGAATACTTGTTAGGCTATCTTCCATCAAAATTAAAAGAACTGGGCAGCCCAAGAGTACACACACACTCTAGGCCGTGAGTTTATGGCCAATCGTATGCATAAAGAGGTAATAAATTTTAAATCTTTATTTATAAATTAAATTAATATTTTTTTATATATTTCTAACAAATTGATCCATTATTATAGCTGATGAGAGAGAGGGTGATGTCCAGCCGTAGCAAGATCTTTCGATCCAACCGTACGGACAAAAAGGATAGGCTAATGAATGCCGCGATCGAAAAAAATTTTGTAAGTAATAAATATATTAGTATATATGATCAATATTATAGCATTTCTTATAAAATTTTATTTAAATTTTAATTATAGAAGCAGTTAGATGTACTTGCGAGCGAGGGTCCGGACACCTCTGGCCTCCATGACTATCTATCTCAGATCTTGGGGTCTGAGCACTTTGGAAGGATCCAATGTAGGTCCAGACATATGCCGATGAGCTATTGATTTGAGGTGAGCATCTCTTCATATGCTTTCAGTATCATCAGTTGGGAGCAGCTTAAGGAGGCATTGGTGTGGGTAGATCAGGCTACAACGTGGGCTGCTCATGCTGAGGAGCGCACATCTCATCTAGAGGGCGTCTCAAGGGTCATGCTGATGAGACTCAGCCCACATTTTGGAGTAGACTTCGTGAGCCTTGACGACATGTTAGCCGACGTTCCAGCTCTAGCCCCTCTAGCTCCTGCTCCAACTATAGCTCCTCCAGCTCGTGCTCCATCTTCCGATGACGACGATGATGATGTAGATTTAGAAAACTTATGATATATTTTTTTAAAAAAATATTATAATAGATTTTATTTGATAATAAAATTAGAGCATTTCAAAAATATTCTTATATTTATAATATTTACTTATATTTTTTATTATGTTATATATATCTTTACATTTATCAGATAAAATATATAAAAAATTAAAAATTTTATATTTTTTTATTATTCAAAAGCTACGGTAGTGGTTTCAAAATTACTGTCGTAGATGTGCCAAGCGAGATCGTAAGTCATATGCTAATCATTGTATTAGATTTATGGCAGCGGTTCAAAAATTATTGCCATAGCTCAGGTCTATGGCAGCAGTTTGAAAACTGCTGCCATAGGCTCTGTATAGTAGCAGTTCTTGTAATCGTTGCCATAGGCCTACGGCGATGGTGGTAGTGACAAAGGTTAGAGAACCGCTGTCATAGACTATGACAGTGATTTTTTAGGCTACGGCAGTAGTTATGAATCGCTGTCATAATCCTGTTCTGTAGTAGTATGAGATCGAGTCCTTAAGCCCATGGCCATGGCAGTGTGATACAATAGAAAAAAAAATTTTCTATTAGGATTTCATATCAGACTTGAATCGAATGATTCAATCATATGACAGGATGTTAGGTTTGACGAGTTTATCTTAACCCTAAATCTGTTGGAACTCATGATAGAAGAACCCAATCACACATGTAGCTGCACCGAGAGGTTCACATTCAATTCTGATGGATTGCCACCATATGCTGCTAGGTATCATTGGTGAATTTTGAGAGCAATTAGAATGATCTTCATGATCGATTATTCTAATTAGGTGAATCGAAAAAATTCTGGTCTATCGAAAGGTATTTCGATGATGTCAATGATAGAGATCACGACATGTCTCACTACTATACAGAACTGAGCTTAACTACATTACACAAATAAGAATTTGGGTTTGGATGTCATCAATTGAGCTAATCCAGTTTGATTGATTTGGATTGAATCCAATTAGGTTCAAGAAAATCAAGCTAATATATGATTGAACCTAACATTCTTCTTCTGTAATCATTTTGGTTCATCTCAATTGAGTCAAATTAGATTTAGTGCATCTGAAAATCCTATCTTAGTCTGATCGGAGTTTATCTAGGATAGAAAAATATTGTTCTAACCTAATCTAGCCATATCCTGATCCATTGGATGGGAACAAGGCAAGACTTGTCAATTTTCGTAACCCTCAGGACAAGGTCAAAGATTGATCCGAATGCAGGATTTGAGGGGTATGGAGCATGCACCCCTTAGAGAATTTTTGGGAATGCTTGCCTCCTCTAATTTGCATGAAGAAAAATGTGCACACACCCCATATTGGTGTGCTTACATGGGGATAAGAGGAGAGAGTCCCATATGAATAGGACTCTAGGGTTTCTTGATGGGATCAAAGACCTGGGCGCCAAAAGAGTCATCTTTATCCACTATTGGCACCATCTGGGAGAGGATTTTGGATGACTAACCTGATTGGATCAGGTATGTAAGCATGGCCAATTAGATTAAGATCTGATTAAATCAACCAATGTGATTGGTTGATGCTATGTGGCACTACATGGCTTATATGAGTCTATTTAAATCTCGTTGCACCCTAGGGTTACAAGATTTCTCCCTCCTCCATGCCAAGGTACTACCGCCCCCTCCTCTATTCCATGCCTCCTCGTCCTCCTCCTCCTCTTCCTCTTCTCCATGCCTAAAAGTAGGGCATAAATAGTGAGTCAGATCCAAGTCCATTGGCGCAAAGATCAGGCTGGACACCACGATGTTTGTGAGACGAACGTGCTCCCTTCAATAGTTGTTTTGAAGGCTCTATAGATCAGATCCTGATCTAATCTTTGGAGATCAAATTTAGAAGAAGAAGATATCTAGAACCAGTCTAAGTAGACTATGGTAGAGGCCGAATACATGCACGGCTAGATCCAGAACCCTGGATGCTGACAAATCATCGACAGGGTACTAGTTTACCCTAATCATGTACAAGAGTTATTTTTGATTTAATTTAATTTTTATTTTTAATATAAGATTATTAGGATCAGATTTGAGAACTCTCAGATCTGATCATATTTTATAGAAATTTTTGTAAAAAATCTTGCTACAGATTTGATCAAATTAGATCGATTATATGGCAAAAAACTTAGTTTTCCTTCAAATGATATCAGAGCTGCATTTGCAGTTCTTTAGATCAGACTTTGATCTAATTTTTAATTTATTTTTGATCTAACATTAATAATTTTTGATGCCACATCAGATGTAACTAGATCTGAAATCAGTAGATTAAAAATTTAATTAGTGTATGAAATATATTTGATGCATGTCTAGACTAGGTTTATAGAATTATTCTATGAATTATCTAGAATAGGATTTTATATTATATGATCATTTAAAATTTTAATTTTTAGATATTCTATTAGATATATCAAATCTAAAAACATGCATATTTGGTTTAATTTTTGATACATGAGAGTATACAAAGCATGCATAGTTAGATCTATAATTTTGTATGCGATATATGTTGTAGATCTAATTTTTTTATAGTATAATTATTATTTCTTATTAAGACATTCTCCTTGGCTATCTAATCATTAAAGTAAGAAGAATTTAAATATCCTCTCTTTTCATTCGATGGGGTGCTCTTATGGTGTATAGAGATGCTGCGTGTCTATCCTTAATCAGAAATTAGAACTTACTTTTCTGCAAAATCTTAGATCCTAAAATTTTAAAATTTTTATGCATATTTTGTTTATGAACTCAAACTTAATTAATAATTAAAATTATGAAATCAATTAGATTTAAAAATTATAAATTTTTAGATCTATGACACCTTCATAAATTTGGGTTCGGGTAAGGGTAGTTTAATTAGGTCTAGCGGTTGATCAAATCGAATCAATAATTGGTTAGGTGGGATCAAGAGTGCTTAGATTTGATCAGTCCAATATGATTAATTAAGTCTGGATCAAGATCGACTCACAATCACATATGGTCGATCAAGTTAAGATCTAATTTGGCTCCGCAATTTGAACTTGGATTGTAGGCTAATCCAAGTAGTTATGGTTCGATAATTTAGTATCTAAGATAAGTTTAGTAGATACGATCGACTGATTTTTAATTGAGAGCTACTCGATATGAATGCATTCTTGTCGAGTTAATGATATATTTTTTTCATCAATCTCACTTACCTGACCAATTGGATTGATTCAGTTCTAGTTTGAGGTGGCTAACGATTTGAGCTAACCCATGCAACTAGATTAGTCATAATTGTTATAACTTAGTCAAGTCGTGTTTAAGAGATCCAAATTAAATCTTTCTAAGAAAATATTAAGTCATAGGTCTTCCACCATTATAGATGTGCGGGCGCTTTTCGGGATTGATTATTCTTGACTGGTTATAGTAGTTTAATTGCATCGAAAAGATGCAATCATGTTTATTAGGCATTGGATGCTATGGGTTAGAGGATGGGTTAGGCTCAATATTCTGGATACGATGAGGAATCCAATTAAGAATTTAATTCATACAAATGGTGGGTTTGACTTAACTAAGGATTGCAGCAATATTCTAGACATGGTGAGTTTCATGAATTAAAGATCAGGTTTAGGTGCATCATGATTAGAAAATCATTGGACAAGAGTTGTTCACTCATCCATTGATCCATCATCAATAACTATTAGGTGAGGTGGAAAGCCAGTCGATGCGACTACACCATCCACTAGAAATCTATGATTGTAAAGATTTTTGCATCTCTACCAAGAAAGTGTAGGGATCCGAGAAAATAGTGAAAGCTTAATTTATTTAAAAATAAAATTATTAAATAAATTAGTTAAGTCTAAATATAAAATCTAGCTAGAAACTTTAACTCTCTGTAGAAAAATATCTGCATCAAATCCACTAGCAAAAATCTTAGATATCCATAGACTGACTGGACCTAATTATAAGAATTGACTCAGAAATTATAAAATTATTTTGGGTTTTGAGAAGCTATTTTATGTATTGGACCAGGATCCACCCATCTTACCAACTCGTCCGATCGCTGAATAGAGAGCATCTCTGAAAAAATGGATGGATGACGATAATAAGGCTAGGTACTACATGTTAGGCTCAATGTCAGATGAGCTACAGTGCTAACATGAAGACATCAAGATCGTTCGCCAAATATTGACTCACCTATAAGAGTTGTTCGGTGAGCAGAGTTGCGCAGCTCGGTATCAAGTCTCTCGCAGACTTTTTAAGACATAGATGTATGATGGACAGTCAATTTAAGATCATTGTTTGACGATGATCAAAGACCTAGAAGAGCTTGAAAAGCTCGGTGTCATCATGGACAAGAACTTGCAGATTAGTGTGATCCTACAGTCCTTGATAGATGCATATGGTTAGTTCATTATGAACTTTCATTTGCATAAACTATAGTATACCTTGGCTAAACTCATGAATATGTTGGTCACTGCTGAGCTTACTATGAAAGGTTCAAAGGGCTCAATACTTGTTGTGGAGCAAACTTCCTCCAAACAAAAATCTTTTGAAAATAAGAAGAAGTCTATGAAGAAATAAAAGATAGAAGGTGGGAAGAAGAAGAAGGAAGAATCGAAGAAGAAGGTCTCTGACAAGAAAAAATATTTTCATTACAATACCGACGGCCATTGGAAGCGAAATTGCCTTTTATACCTGACCAGTCTGAAGAACAAGAAGAAAGTAGGTCCTTCTAGAGGTATGCTCGTAATTGAATCTAACCTTACGATTTTTTATACATTCAGTTAGGTGCTTAACTCTGGTTCTAGTGCTTACTTGTACACTTCTATGTAGGATCTTGAGGAGAGTAGGAGGCTGAGGATTGGTTAGATGATCCTGTACGTCAGAAATGGAGCAAGAATTGCTGCTGTGACCGTGAGAACCTATCCTCTGTAATTACCATTATGATTAGATTTAATTCTTAGGGACTGTTATTTTGTGCCTGTAGCAAGAAAAAATTTAATTTTTGTTTCTTATTTAGCATAGAAAGATTATGTAATTAGCTTTTTGAAGGACTATTGTACTATTTATTTTGAAAGAAATAAAATTATAAGTAATTTCTTAATTAACGATCTCTATCAGTTACATGTTGATGTATCTATGTTAAATATTAAGCAAAACATGAATATCGTAGGATCTAAACGACCTAGGGATAGTCTAAATAATAGATATCTATGGCACCTTAGGCTAGGTCATATAGCGGAAGGCAGGATTAACAAATTGCAGAAATTCAAAATTATGAGTCCATTGACTTTCGAGTCATATCTAATTTATGAATTATGCCTTTAAGATAAAATGACCAAGCTTCCTTTTGTAGAACATGAAAAAAGGGCCACGAACCTACTTTCCCTGGTACATATAAATGCATGCGGCCCATTTGATGTGCTGGCCAGAGGTAACTATGTCTACTTCATTATCTTTACTGATGTGATCTATCTCGGTATGGATATGTATACTTGAAGTGACACAAGTCTGAAGTCTTTGAAAAGTTCAAAAGATTCAGACATGAAGTAGAAAAGCAAATCGAAAAGTCCATTAAGATTCTTCGATTAGATCGAGAAGATGAATACCTTTGTCAAAAATTCTTAGACTATCTTAAGAAAAATGACATAGTCTCGTAATGAACTTCACCTGGAATGTCTCAACTCAACGAAATTTCAAAATGAAGAAATCGAATCCTATTGGATATGGTTTGATCCATGATGAGCTTCACGGACCTCTCTGAGTTTCTTTGGGGACATAGTCTAATGATCGTAATCTACTTATTGAATCAAATTTTTTTTAAAATTGTTCCTACCATACTGTATGAGATATGGCATAATAAGAAGCCAAGTCTGAGTCATCTTAGAATTTGGGATTGTCCGATCCATGTCAAGAAACAGCAAACAAACAAATTAGAGTCTAGATCACTTAGAGCTCATTTTGTTAGATATTCTAAAGAGTCGTTAGGATATTATTTTTATCTTTCAGAAGATCATAATATAATTGTGAGTCGATATGTCATTTTTTTTGAAAAATAATTTATTCAAGATGGTGGCATCGGAAGATATATCAAGCTCGAGAAGAAAGTCTTCGAACAGCAACGAGCTAAGGAACCTATGAAATTCGATTAGGTTGAGCCAATCCAAACACAACCTCCTTTACCTCGTAGGTCAAGTAGAGTTTTTCATCCTCCTGAGAGGTACTTAGGTACCATTTCAGGGGATGTAGAGAAAATATTCCTTATAGAAAATGGAATTCATGGTGATAATTCCAAAATCTATGATGAGATGATATCTGATATTGACTCCAAAAAATGGTTAGAGATAATAAAATTAGAAATTGACTCAATACGCTCGAACCAAGTCTGAACCTTAGTAGATCCACCTGAAGGTATTGTACCTATAGGATGTAAATGGATCTTTAAAAGAAAGATAGGTATCGATGAAAATGTAGAGACATTTAAAGCTAAGTTAGTAGTGAAAGGATATAGTCAATGTGAAGGTATTGACTATCAGGATATCTTTTTGCTAGTAATCATGCTAAAATTCATTCACACACCGTTTGCTGTTACAATATATTTTGATTATAAAATATGATAAATGGACATAAAAATGATATTATTAAATGGATATCTTGAGAAAGATATTTATATGGAACAGTCGCTCGGTTTCACATTCAATGATAGTGATCACAAGGTCTACAAGTTACAAAGATCCATATATGAACTCAAGCAAGCATCTCAGAGCTGCAATGCTCATTTTAATGATGTGATCAAGTCATTTAATTTCATAAAAAATGAAGAGTTCTATGTATTCAAAAAAGTTAGTGAAAGTACTATTGTCTTCCTCGTATTGTATGTGGATGACATTCTCTTGATTGAGAATAATATTTTCATGTTGACATCCATCAAAATATGGTTGTCAAAAGAGTTTTCTTTGAAGGACCTAGGAGAGGAATCCTTTATATTAGAAATAAAGGTCTATAGGGGTAGACCGAATAGGATGCTAGGACTATCACAAAAAATATACATAGAGGAGGTGCTGAAAAGATTAAGCATGAAAAATTCTAAGAGAGAATTGGTGCTTTTCAAACATGGCATTCATCTCTCCAAGAAGATGTATCTCAACACACCTGAGGAGATTGAATGCATGAGCAAGATCTTTTATGCTTCGACAATAGGGAGCCTCATGTATGCCATGTTGTGTACACGACCTGATATTACGCATGCTGTAAGTATTATGAGCAGATATCTATCGAATCCAGGTGAAGAGCACTGGACTTCTGTGAAGTGTATCCTTAAGTACTTGAGAAGAACTAAGGATATATTTTTGGTCTTTAAAAATGAAGAACTCTAGGTCTAAGGATATACAGACTCAGACTTCATGACTGATATAGATGATCGAAAGTCGATATCTGATAGTCTATTTATGTGTAATGATGGTGCTGTTAGCTGAAAGAGTTCCATGCAGATAGTGATCGTAGACTCCATAATGGAAGCTGAGTACATCGCTGCATCGAAAGTTATGAAAAAAATATTCTAGTACAAGAAGTTCGTCGTCGAGCTTGAAGTGATGCTATCGGGTGCCTTTCCTCTATACTGCGACAACAATAACATCATAGCCCTAGCTAAAAAATCGAGGTCTCACCAAAAGTTGAAGTATATCGAATGGCAATATCATCTTATCTGCGATTACCTCGAGAAGGATTACATCAAGGTCAAGAGAGTCAACACCGCAGACAATGCGGCAGACCTACTGACAAAGTCATTAAGCCAGTAGAAGATCAAAGCCCAACTTAAGAAGATGCGATTTAGATTTGTAGCCAATAGCTTTAGGTCAAGTGGAAGTTTGTTAGATGAGTGTCCTAGAAGCCAGATTGGCTGACACTTGTAATACACTTTTTAAGAATATTTTTATAATTTTGACTTAAAATTAATAAAAGATTATTTTCTTCGATCATATTATGTGTAAAGTATCTATGATACATTCTTTGAGTTAATAAGTAACAAGTCATATTTTCAAGAGTTAAAAATTTAAGATATGAATTTTCATAATTAACTCATAAACTACTTTCAATCGTAGGATCATCATTAGGATCTGATCGATCCAAAAAATTGGTATACGATCGCTTCCTTAGGATAGATGAGTCTTGAGTCTATGGTGATGAGATACTAGAGCAAGAGTATAGATACTCGTTAGAGAACGAAGACACTGAGTATGACCACCTCGAGCAGTCATAAGAGAGTCTACCTTCTTATCGATGACTAAGTTCGATGCTGTAGTTGTATATCTAATTCTTAGATCTGAGGTGCATCGATAATTTACCTTGAGAGTGTTATAGTTTTACTATACCATAACTCGATCTACTAGCCATTCAAAATCCTGAGGTGTATGATTGGCTATAGTATGTTTATTATAGGAATTAGATCGCACCAAGATGGGATCTATCAATCTCGATAAAAGAATAGTCCTATGATGATCATAAGATCGAGTCCTTAAGCCCATAGCTATGGCAGTGTGATATAATGGAAAAGACTTTTTTGTTAGAATTTCACATCGAACTCGAATCGAATGATTCAATCATATAATAGGATGTTGGGTTTGACGAGTTTACCTTAATCCTAATTCTGTCGGAACTCATGATAGAAGAACTCAATGATACATGTAGCTGCATCGAGAGGTCCGCATTTAATTTTGGTGGATTGCTAGCATATACTGTCAAGTGTCATTGGTGGATTTTGGAAGTAATTAGAATAATCTTGATGATAGATCATTCTAATTGGATGAATCAAAAAAATTTTGGTTCATTGAAAGATGTTTCGATGATGTCGATGATAAAGATCGCGACATGTCTCATTACCTAACTAGATCAAAAAAATAAGAATTTAGATCTAGATGTCATCAATTGAGCTAACGCAGTTCGATTGATTTGGATTAGATCTAATTAGGTTTAAAAAAATTATGCTAGCACATGATTGAACTTAATATTCTTCTTCTGTAATCATTTTGTTTCATCTCGACTGAGTCAAATTGGATTTGGCTCATCCGATAATCTTATCTTAGTCTGACTGAAGCTTGTCTAGGATAAAAAAATATTATCCTAACCTAATCTAGCCTTATCCTAATCTATTGGATAGAAACATGATAAGACCTGCCAATTTTCGTAACCTTCAGGATAAAGATCAAAGATTGACTCAGATGCAGGAATTGAGGGGTATGGGGTGGCGTCCCCTAGAGAATTTCTAGGGATGCATGCCTCCTCTAATTTGCATGAAGAAAAATGTGCGCACACCCCATATTGGCCTGCACACATGGGGATAAGAGGAGAGAGTCCCATATGAATGGGACTCTAAGGTTTCTTGATGGGATCAAAGACCTGGGCACTAAAGGAGTCATCTTTATCCACAGTTGGTGCCATTTGGGAAAGGATTTTGGATGACTAACCTGATTGAATCAAGTGTGTAAGCATGGCCAATCAGATTAAGATCTGATTAAATCAACCAATGTGATTGGTTGATGTTGTGTGGCACTGCATGGTGCATATGGGTCTATTTAAACCATGCTATGCCTTAGGGTATTAAGACTTCTCCCTTCTCCATGCCAAGGTGCTGTCGCCTTCTCCTCTGTTCCATGCCCTCTCATCCTCCTCTCCCTCTTTTTCATGCCCAAAAGTTGGGCATAAACAACGAGGAAGATCCAAGACCATTGGCGCAAAGATCAGGCTGGACACGACGGTGTTCGTGAGATGAGCGTGCTCTCTTCAATAGTTGTTTTGAAGGCTCTATAGATCAGATCCCGATCTGATGTTTCGAGATTATATTCAAAAGAAGAAGACACTTAGGACCAGCCCGAGTGGACTATGGTAGAGGTCGGGCACATGCGCCACTAAATCCAGAACCCCGGATGTTGATAGATCATCGACATGGTACTAGTTAATCCTAATCAGGTACAAAAGTTATTTTTAATTTAATTTAATTTTTATTTTTAATATCAAATTATTAGGATCAGATTTGAGAACTCTCAGATCTGATCAGGTTTTATAAAAATTTTTGTAAAAAATTTTGCTACAAATCAGATCAGATCGATCATGTGATGAAAAATCTAGTTTTTCTTCACGTTTATCACAATTTAAGATAAGGATTCCTTTACATGATCACCTGTATGTATATTTTTGTATCATGCATGATGATTTTGATTTTATATGGATATATAATTATTTAATTATATTTATATATCATATGTTGATTATTTAATTATTAAAAACATGAGGTTTGATGTTTGAAAATTGAACAAGAGATATAATACAAATTATTGAAAGAATTGTTGAATGTGTAAGAGGATTTGGACTAGCCATGATGTGGATTGCCAATCACGGACTAAATCGTGATAATCTGGATTATCAATTATGAGCCGAATCATAACATCCTAGTTTGCCACCGTGGATCGAAATGAGGCTAGTCTGGTTTGCCACCGTGGGCCAAAGCACGGCTAGTCTGATTTGCCACTACGGACCGAAATGCAGTTATTATGGATTGTCACTATAGGCCGAAATGCAGTTTATAGTTTGCCAGTCATGGGTCGAATCATGAGCATGATTTGTTCAAACTAAAAGATAATGCTTGACTTGAAAAATATTGATGAAATATAAAAGATAAGCTATATGAATTCATATATGATATTTACGAGGAATTTATGGTAGTAAATGATTCTTGATATTTATATTTAATTATGTAATTATTGTGTTATATTTGGACATGAGGTTTTATGGCTTATGATATCTTTTCGATATGATTTATTTATTATTTTTGAATTATATTATTATATTAGTGTAAATATGATGAGATTTTTATTGGGCTGTAAAGCTCACAATCCTTCTTTCCTTCTTTTTATAGAGTTGCAGGATACATAGTTTTGGATGGGTCTGATCTGTAGTTTGAGCAATGGAGTAATTTTATAGGTCTGGCATATTCTTTAGGATCTCATCCTAAGAAGTGTACGGCCATCACGTATTTGACCCTAGGTGTTAAATTCGGCGCGTGACAAGTACCGAGCCATGTTTTTCAGTATGAAAAGGAAGGCTTGGCACAAAGTCCCATCAATTGCCCTGTGAAGGAGTATTAGGACCTTGAAGCTTTCTAGATGAACCACCGGATCGGTGGATCCATCGTAGGTCTCTAGCTGCAATATTTTGAAATATTAGGATTATACATCTGACTGAATCATCAAATAGGATCACCAAGGTGATCTTGAATCACCGTTGATTCTTATGATAGGTTAATCTGATCCCCGATCTATGTTCTAATATCATGGTGCATGAGGGATGGTTTATACATCTGACTGATGTTGGATTGAAGGATTTCCACACAAAAGAAGACCCTATTTGGAACAAATACATGGAGCAAATTTATTTCATTAGATTGCAACGATGGTTCAACAACAGCATAGCCATAAGGGCACTACCATATATTCCAAGCTCCTGCACCTAGCTAGCAAGCAAAATGAAACCAGCCATCGGGGCCATGATATCAATACACGGTGCCATCACCAAGCTAGCTTTATGCCTTTTCTTCATCGAGGGAGCGGACCTTAATGGGCAAGCCTTTCGGAAAACCCAGGAAAGGGAAGGAGACGGGGTAGTCACGCTCTGCCAACTCCCACCGATATTTCTGCACAAGGTGGTGAAGGAAAACGGCCATCTCAAGCTTGGCAAGCTCTGCTCCAGGACACAGGCGTGGACCTCCGCTGAACGACATCACATTGCAATTCTTCGTCACGGTCGTAGAGATGGTCTACAAGAAATTTAAAGAACTTGATGGTTGGGCAACACAAAATGATATTTCTATTGTTATAGATATGTGACAAAATCAAAAAAAGGTGGCATTTATAAGGCAATCTTACTCAAGTGAAAAGGGAAGAGAATGCTAGCTAGATATATATAAACACAGTGTTGGTGAAAACTATAGGTAGTAGAAGGAACTTGATTATTGATATATATATGTGTGTGTGTGTGTGTAGGGCCAAACTTGAATAAAGTTGATCGGATTTGAGCTCAAATTCGGTTAGATCAAAACTAAATAATCGGGATCCTACATCGATGATCCAGACCATTAGATGTGATCTACAACCTCAAAATTACTTGCACATAAAAAAATTATATAATTTAAAGACTCCTAGCTCATGCATCAAGTGATCAAAAAATATATCTGATTCAATTTTGTTTAGACTATCCAATTTTTGACTACTTGATGCATAGCTAGGATTCTCCAAACCATATGATTTTTTTTTTTTGTGTAAGTGGTTTAGAGGTAGTAAATCATATTCAATGACTTGGATCATTGATATAGAACATCTGTTATAAAGTTTTGATCTGACCAAATCTAAATCTAGATCCAGTCAATCTGTCTGACTCTCTCTCTCTCTCTCTCTCTCTATATATATATATATATATATATATATATGACAACATCTAAGAGACTTGAGGTTCATGCGTTCACGAGTAATTGGGCTTTGCCACAGTATTATGTAACTAGTGTGTTCATTATATTTAAATTACTGACCTGCCATCTCCATGGATTGTAGCTCTGTGGGTCATCATATATTGAAGGATCCAGATGTGCTGCTGAAATAATTGGAACTACCTCCCACCCACAAGGAATGTCATAACCTTCATGAATTAAAGGAAAGATTAGCAAGACACGATGGAGAATCGATAAAACCCTTAGGAACACAGAATATATATATGTTACCTTTATATTGAACATCTTTAATGGCCCTCCTATGCAAGAACTTTACAATGTTGCCCAGCCTAAGAGTTTCATTGATCACCTAACAATGATCCAAGTTTTCCAATTCAGCTGCCAATTCTAGCTTCCTTTCTCGTAAGCCAACAATGGAGTGTAAGAGAACATACCAAATGGGTGAACTCCATCTGTTTGTAGTCATCCCAGTTCAGTCCAGTCTCCCCCCTTTCCTTCTTCATCCTTGCAATTTCACTGTGCTCTTCCTGAGAAGCTTCTCACCGTTACATAACCAAAGTTATAAACAATAACATGTATGCTCACAAA
This sequence comes from Cocos nucifera, assembly GCA_006176705.1. NCBI lineage: Eukaryota > Viridiplantae > Streptophyta > Magnoliopsida > Arecales > Arecaceae > Cocos > Cocos nucifera. The sequence continues at coordinate 1,470,125 of QRFJ01000065.1, read as the reverse complement.
GAAGAGAATCAATGCTCACTCGCAATTGTTGGACTGCTTTGGGGCAAGACTCGAGAAAATAGATGGCGAGGGCGATGGCGGCGGAGGATGTTTCATGGCCAGCGAAGAGCATGCTCAGTATCAGATCAAGTATCTGTTCTCTTGTGAGGTTGGGATGTTTGGCAACTGATGCAAGGAGGTCATCTTGCTCAAGACCCTCACATTTTTCATCAACCTTCTTGATCCTCTCGTCCAGCTTTTGTCCCATGATCTTGAGGATTATGGCCCTTGACTGTGAACCAATCAAAAACACAATCGAATTATTGAACGGTGTCTATGAGATCATATATATATATATATATATTGAAGCAGGATCGCATGCATGCATGGAGGTAGACTCGCGGATCAAAGTCTCGCCAAAGCTGGACCAAACGAGCCAGATCTGATGGGTAATGGTAACAAGTCCAACCAGCAGTGGACCAGAAATGGGTCTAGTTATCTAGGCTCAATGGTGTACAAGGCCTAGTTATATTGGGGCCAGGAAACATATTGTACAACATTTTGGTGTTCTAATTTCTCCCTCATGCGGTGGTGATCCACGTTGCTTTAAAGAAAATGTTATTACCAAACATGCGTAGGATACTTGAGCAAAGAGGGAAAAAAGAACTTTGGAGAAATCTCAGTTGATTGATGTGACAGTTTATATGGTTAAAACCCAATTAGTGCACCCGCCTCCTTTGTTAAAAGTAGGTTTCATTTCTAAATTTAAGGAGGTATTTTCTCAGGTTTTTGATGTGCTTAACTCTTCAATAATTTCTAACGATGTTAATTTAGCTGATAAACAATCATCTTTAGCTGTCATGTTTTAAAGGGAATTGCTTTATTAAAATTTATTTCATTCTACATCTTAATCCAAACTTCAAAAAAATAAAAAAAGGTCTAGTATTCTAATCTATTTCCTTACTAGTTTCAAATTAAAATTTATATTATATAGTACGATCGATCTGAATCTTTAGGTTGCCATAAGGAAATCTCATACTAGTCAACGTTATCCAAATCATAGATGTTAAGAATATCATCAATATTATGAACTAGAAGAAGTGTGACCATACCTGTAAGGCTTTTCTATATGCCGTTCCTGGCAGGTTCAAAGGAATAGATGCCATTCCCTTCATAAAAGTAATATATTCTCTCCTCAGTTGCTCGGTCTCCGGCATTCCCGGATCCATGCTCATCAAATGCTTCACCATCAAATTGAATGCAAACTATAACCACATACAGCCCATAAAAAGCGTATTTCTCAGACCCCGATGGCCAAAAGTTTATACAACACTATGTCACAAAGTTTAACCAAAATCATGAGTACCTTCTTCCCTTGCTCTTGGGCCGAGAAGGTGGAGTTCTCCTTCCAAGAGTCAAGAATCCTGATAGCCTGTTGCTCGATGTCACCTAAGAAGTAAGTCCTTAGCTTGACATTGCTCATGAAGTTGACAGCGATGGACCTCAACTCACGGTGGATGTCCCCCACCAGCGCCAGCATCGACCACCTCCCCATGATCTCTGCAATGCTTGTAGGGCAGCTGTTCTCAAACAACCTCCCCTCGCTCTGTAGAATGAACCGATTGAAGTCCGGGTCGGCCGAAACGATCGTCGGCTTCCCTAGCAAGTTCATCCTAAAAATTTTTCCATACCTGCTAATTAAGAACCAAAAAAATGTTACACAACCTACCTACACTTTTATATATGTGAGACCGATTTAACCAAGATTAAATTTTTTTTTCTTTTTGGTTGGAAGGGAGAGACTTGGCTATGTGCTGATCCATGAACTCTCCTAAGGAGGCTGAGGAATGTGGCTGCATGAAGGAGATGGTTTCGCCAATGAGAGGCCATCCCAGATTCCCTTGTGGAAGTTTGAGTGTCTCGTTGTCTGTCTTCCCACTGCTCCTGAAGGTGAAGAAGATGATGAGAAGAGCTACGAGAGCTGGGGAGAGCAGTAGGAGAAGCTCCGGTGCCATGGAGGCTGGTCACTTGTAGCTCTCTCTACCTCCCTTTGTTTCTCTCTGAGTGTTGGTAGAGATGCTGAATGGTGGTGGCAAAGATTTCTTGTATCGTTCACTGATGAGTTGAGCTACGTGCAATGTCTGCCGGAAGAACTTGGGTTTGCCTTGTCCGTGGACCCGACACGTGGGCTTGAGCATCTTTTTCTAAGTGATTGACAAATGGATAAGGGTTGGATCTTTAGCCAGAAAGAAGGATTCATCCTTCTTTTGCACGAATCCATTGTTAGATCACGCACCAGCAGTACAAGAACAGTTACTTGTCCATCTGCAAAGCTCTCAAAGTGACCACTGGGTTATCGAACGGTGGATCCGCACAAAAGAAGATAAATCCTTCTTTAATGCGAAAGACATAATTCTATTCATGACAATTCTGAAGTTAAAAAGATTCTTGGAGTAACTTACCAACCTTCCCTCTCCGTGGAAGTGGCTGTTTAGCTTACTATAGTTCGCTGATGATTGGAAATCTCATGAAAAGCATCGAAACCAGTTCTTAATTGCTTTTTTTTTTTTTTTTTTGTCCATGGGCCTCTTACTTGTAGAAAAGTGAAAATTATAGCATAGATTTCTTTTCAAAATTAAGCTTCCTATATACCTGATTTCTAAAACACTCAATTGCTTTCTTTTTCTAAAGATTCCAAGAAATATATATATACACACAATAGAGTAATTTAAATTTGAACTGGCATTCTAAAATAATTAGGTTGAGTCTAATAGGGCTTTTTTGCCCATGCAATCCTGATTTTTATTTTTATTTTTACTTTTTTGGTGCGCGCGCGCGCTTGTAACCTGAGATTTGGGGCTCTTCTCTTGTACCGGCGTTCTTCTATTTTTTTTAGGTAAATAAGTGAGCTCCTAAACCTCCTTTCTCTTTTTTAAAAACAAAAAGGAAAATGGGGCTCACTAAATTGGTATTTTAACATTGTATGCTAACCCATCCTTGCATCACACATGCTGAATACTAATTTGAGGATATAGAGGACGGAATACCGCCAGCTAAAAAGTCACCAAAGTTAAATACTTGGGAAAACAGCAGTGTCAAGTTTGGAATCAATGACTTCCTCGCGGAGGAAAGCCAACGAGCTCAGACTTTCAATTTATTTTCGCAAAAAACATTTGAAGTGAACAATGAGTTGATTGAATCGCATTAATTTTCCCTCATAATTTGCATCATATACTGCCTAATTCCGAAGCGTTATTCATTTTAAATTTCAAAAGTCCTGCAGAAAAATGTAAGCGATAACCACTGATCTTTTCGGAGCCCCACGTTCCATGCTTCCTACTTAAATATGGCAGCAACGTCCTCACGGCGTCTGCAAGTCTCGCTAAATTCATCAGCAACTTTAATTCCGTTCAAAATAAACAATATATATATATATATATTTCTTCTCACGTCCATCCATTTCCCAGCTTCTAATCTGACACACCTGCTACTTCCTATCCCCCGGTTCGTAACTTGAGAAGGAAACAACATTAAACACACGTTTTTTCTTTTTTTTTGGTGCAGGCTTTTGTATTTTTGTTTCGCATAGAATGGGCCGTGCGCTCGCCAGCCCATTACTAAACTACTTGGACGGACCGAATGCTGTTCTTGAAAGCTAAGAGGACCTCTAACCTCTCATTTAGATGAGGAAATTCTACTAACCTAATGCTCAAGTAATAAATAAGGATGGTAATTTTTGATCCAATCCATTAATCTAATCAATAAATGATTTATTTTAAGCAGATTCGAAATTAATATAAATAGAGATGGATTAAGATCAATCCGCCTAGACTTATTTATTAAATCGGTTGGATTCAAATTTAGATCATTGATTTGTTTAATAATCTGGTCCGATCATAACCAATCCATTTATCCATTTAAGATCCATTTAATTTGTTTAGAATCTGCTTAACTTGATTATGTCCTATTTAACATGATTTGCTTAATATATTTAAACTATTTAAATTCATTTAATCCATTAACAAATGACTTAGCATGTTTAAACCATTTAATATGACTTGATATGGTTAATAAACAGGTTATATGGAATGAGTCAGGCTATTTATTTAATAAACAGATCGAGTTTAGATCTGAAATTTTAATTTATTTAATAAATAGTTTAGATTTGAGTTATTTTTTTTCTGGTTTGTAATGTATTTGATCCATATCTGGTTTAATTTGATCCAAGTGCCATTCCTAGCATAAGAACTTGTTAATTAGGAGGTAGTGGCAAGCCTAAATTGGAGCTTTGGCGAACTTCCACATATTTGATTCCGTAGATTGGTTAATGCTCTCGAAAGTATCGATCAAATTCCTAAGAGATTGACGTGCTTTAACTTTTGAGCGCAACGCACCATGACAGCACTTTGTAGAATTAGTGCAAAAATGCTACGTGTATCCCTACTCGAAAACAAAAAAACAAAAAGCGGAGCAGGCACCTCAGGCCAGCATGTACAGAGTTGTTTTTTTTTTTTTTTTTTTTCCTCTGCTTAGACCACTGGAATGAAATAGATAATAATATAAATTTTTCAATGAACCACCTACGTCCACGAACGTCACGCAATGTTTTGGCGTTTATGTCAATTATGCATTGAGGTATCAATACTTTGTATACTGTTAAAAAAAATATTATTAAAAAAAATCTTGAATTTGATATATGTATACTGTTAAACAAAATGTCTCGAATTTGATCCATAAAAAGTTCACAGAAAAGATTATAGTAAAAGAAAGCTAGTCTAAAAAACCATCTAAGATCTGGAGTAGATCTTGGACCAGCACGTAAGCACGTGGCCCGTAAGTTGGGTGTGGCCTTGACATGTGCATGGCCTAAGCTAGCGCAGGATAATATACAGGCGCATGACTCATGCACTCGCATGGTCCAAAGTGTGAGCACACTACCCTCGTGCGCGCGGAGGTCCAGCACGGCCCCCATCTTCATGCGGTCCATCATGGACCAGCACTCCACACAGTCCATCATAGATCCTTAACAAGTCCATCGTGTTTTCATGCTGTTCATGGAGTATTTTGGTCTTTTTGGATGGCATGGCACGTGGTGACTTGGCAAGGATAATGATGCGCCTGATCTACAGGCAGTGCACAGGCTAGACTTGCGCGATCTAATGGCCTAAAGAGCTTGCGATCAGGATTTGATGGATAGAGATCATGTAGACTTACAATTTGAGTCCTCTCTTCATTCTGGATTCAAATTAGACTGCATCCGAAGCCTTAACATGGTTTGGTAGATTATTTGAGATAGTAGTTGATCCTAAAAAGTGCCAGTAGAGAGCTGAAGTAGAAGGCTTCAGGTAGACTGTCAGGTAGCGGACAACGGTCGCTTCAGGGGAGTCTCCTAGAGGGAGAGTTTTTGTAAGGAATGAGAGGTGAAAGCTTCTTGTTAGAAGAGAGAGATTTACGGAAGTTGAGTGTATAGTCTCCTCTTATAATTATTTTTTATAGTGAAACTTTTGCATGCCCTGCGAAAATAGACCTTGATCTAGCCTATAAATTTAATTATCTTATTTTTATTTCTTCTTTCTTTCTTCCGTAACAAATGGTACTAAATCTCTAATAATTGGTATCAGAGCTAGGTGGTACCAAAGCGCAGGTGGTGATCAAAATTAAAGAAGATGAAGAAATCAAGCTCAATCAAGATAGAGATGAATATGTTTGATGAAAAGAGCAATTCTTCTTATGGCAAACAAGGATGAAAGATGTGCTCATCCAATAAAGGATGATCGATGCTCGCTTGTGTAAGGAGATACCAGCTACCATGGAGGTGAAGTATTGAAGGTGGCTCAAGAAACAAGCGGTGAGTACGATCCACTTATATCTCATGAATCATACGATAATCTATATGCTTGGCAAGAGTTTCCTGACAGTAATATGGTTGAAGTTCGAGTAGATGTACATGGTAAAGTCACTTACCAATGCATTATTTCTATGAAATAAAGCAATTTTATCAGTTGCAGATGGACGAGCAGCAGAATATGCAGGAGTATTTCAGTAATTTTTAGAAGATTCTCATTGACCTCCTCAGCATTGACGAAAAAATTGAGAAGAAGATCAGGCATTATTCTTATTTTTATCATTTTTCTCTTCTTTTGAGTCCTTGGTGACAACTCTTTCAAGTAGGAAAGTGCAACATCAAGGTGGAAGAGATAACCTCTGCTTTACTTTAGAACGAGGTTCTCAGACAGGAGAACCGAGCCTCGAGTTCAGGTGGTGATTTGGCTTTGATGGTATCTAGAGATGATAGTAGGCAAAGGATAAAGTAATAGGAGATTGCGAGGTGGACAGTCCAAATTCAATATGAGGGATTTGAGCAAGTTAAGTTTACCGGTGTAATGAGTTGAGACATCGTATCAAAAATTGTTCACAACTCAAAGATTGGATGAAGACTATTATGGTGATGGCAAGTAACGATACAGAAGATAGTGATGATATTTTTCTAGTAACTGATGAGGCATCTAATTCTTTTCACTAATGAATTATAAATTCCACAAGTTTACATCATATGTATTGTAGAAAGGAGTTATTTGACTTCTTGAAGTGAGGATACTGTTCATTTATCGGATGAATCAAATTGTGCGATAAAAAGCATCATGACCATCAGCATAAAGGTACATGATGAAATAATAAAAGAATTGGATGAAATTTGATATATATATAATTTTAGAAATAATCTAATCTCACTAAGCAGACTAGATTCGATTGGCTCTAGGTGGAGAGCTGATGGAGAAATCCTAAATATCTTGCACAATAGTAGGATTATCATGAGGAAAAGAAAGTATGTAGAATATTACCTCTTGGCAAAAAGCTTAGCGCGAGGTGAAATTTCAGATGCTAGTGGAAGCCCCATGCAAGGTAGAGCTCCAGATGAAGGTGGATTAGACACGAGACGTGAGATTCGGAAGGATGATAGATGACATTACAAGATAAAGTTTGTATTACCATAGGAGGCTATCTCGAGATAGGATCGAGCGATCGGACTGGACTCCCATATTTATCCATCCATAACTAGCAGGCATGTGTCCCAAGACATAGAGGTGAGGTAAGATCATCCAGAAAGCTTTAAAGGTTAATGAGATGGAGGCCGAATATTATCGAGTCGAGATGAAAATTGTTAAAAATAATACCTCGAATTCAATCCATAAGGAGCCTATAGTAAAGATTGCAGCAAGAAAAAGCCTAAAAAGACATCCAAAATTCGAAGCAGACCTTGGACCGGCCCATAGTTATGGAGCTTGCAAGCTGGGTATGGCTCAGTACGTGCACATGGCCTAGGTGCATGCGTGGCTTAGGCTGGCGCAGGACAGTGTATAGGCACATGGCCCACGCACCCATGTGGCCCAACATGCAAGCGCGCATGTAGCCCATGCGCACACAGAAGGCCCAGCATGGCCCCTATCTTCACGCGGTCCACCATGGTCTGGCACTCCACAAGATCCACCATGGATCCTTAATAGTTCCACCATATTTTCATGCGGTTCATAGAGTATTTTAGTCTTTTTGGATGGCATGGTGACTGATTATTCAGCAGGAATCATGGGCAGCCTAGTCTACAGGCGATGCATGAGCTAAAATTGCATGATCTGATAGCCTGAAGAGCTTGTGGCTAGGATCTGATGGATAGAGATTATATAGACTTACAATCGGAGTCCACTCTTCACTCTAGACTTAAATTAGACCGCATCTTGAAGCCTTTAAAAAACATAATAATTAGTTTAGTAATCTATATTATATTAATTAAAGAGAGCATCCAGAACTTTTTAGGTCTCCAAATCTGTCTATAAGTCTTGTTTGATTAAGAAATAAAACAAAATATGCATCTGCCAAATTTTTGAACGAGTTGTTTTGGAAAGAAAAATGTGTAAACAACTAATATCAATCCCCTCCTCTGCATTCAAATTGCACAATGTCTCTAACTTCGCCAAATTCCTCTTCTCTCTGTGGTGGCCAATCTTTTTTTTAGCAAATTTATCTCTTTTATCTCTTGATTTTTTCTCTCTAGCAATCTAATACTAAAACTCTATTTTCCTTTTTAATCCTTTTTAATCGCTTTTTAATGAGAGACAGGTGGAGCCAGGAGAAAGATGATATAAAGATGGATGGAGAGGAGGACAGCCGTCCATGAGGTCGGAGGGGAGAGGTGTGTGGGGGTGGGGAAGGACTGTGGATCATCAATGGTATTGAAATATGGTAGGTTGTAGTTATTTTCGTTATTAAAATGCAAACTACATCATGTGGTGGTACTCTAATAAAATAGAATAATAATTTCAGAGGAGGTCATTGCAATGGGTCATCAATGGTATTGAAATATGATAGGTTGCAGTTATTTTCGTTATTAAAATGCAAACTACATGATGTACGTCATGCGGTGGTACTCCGGTAACAAAAAGCAAGATTTCTGAGGAGGCCATGTGGTGGTACGTCATTGTGGAAATTGGATTGGGAGGCTGAACTCAATGGACAATAATTTTGAAGTGCGGTGGAGGTGTGCATGGGGGGCCGGTGGGGGACGGCTGTCCGAATCCACCTTGGTTCTTTTGTTTTAATAATTTTTAGGACCCCATTGGTGTGTCCTTGGAAGGTGAGCTTTTCCTGCCCCTGTTGCCGTGGCCTTTGCAAACGGTCCTAAACCCAGGCAGGGGCCAGCGGAATAGGAAAAAAATTAAAAGTTTTTTTTTATCATATTAATATAAATTTAAAAATTATTTATATAAATAATATAAATTTTAATTTAATTTTTTTAAAATCTTTTTATCTAATTAATGTAAAATGGTAAAACACCAGATGATTTTTTAGAAATAAAATATTATTTTAAATGATATTTTTTTTATCGTAAAAATCAGTTAAAAAAATTAAAAATACTATTTCAAATGATATATATATTTTTTTTTTTACTAGCTACGCAGCATGGAGAGGCTGCCTATGGGGGCTTGGGCTGGTGGATAGAGAGGACCATTTTCGGAGGGTTTGAAGGGCCGTCTATACTGAAGGAGGAGAGTGGAGGGCCACCTATAGGAGGGCACGAAGATATGGACTGGTGGACAGAGAGGAGGACGACCATCCATGGGGTTGGGGGGTTGTGGGCATGGGGATGATAGGACCGAGGGGGAGGAAGGCTGCCTGCGTTGGAGATGTGGGCTAGTGGATGAAGAAGGGGATCGTCGTCCGTGGGGTCGAGGGGAGGTATGGGCATGAGGGACAGGTGGGGTCAAGAGAAAAATGGTGCAAAGGCGTGAGCTGGTGGATGGAGAGAAGGACAACTGCCCACGAGGTCAGAGGGGAGGGGTGTGTGGGGGTGCGGGATGGGTAGGGCCAGGGGAGAGGCCCAATCGAGGAGAGGTGTCACCTGCGGGGAGGAGGTGAGGGAAGGACCATGGGTCATCAATAGCATTGAAATATGGTAGGTTGTAGTTATTTTCGTTATTAAAATGCATTGAAATATGGTAGGTTGTGGTACTCTAGCAAAATAGAATAATGATTTCAGGGGAGGTCATTGCAATGGGTCATCAATAGTATTAAAATATGGTAGGTTGCAGTTATTTTCTTTATTAAAATGCAAATTACATCATGTGGTGATACTCTAGTAACAAAAAGCAACGGTTCCTGAGGAGGCTATGTGGTGGTACGTCATTGTGGAAATATGGTCTTTTGTTATTACCATGCAGACTACTTGAGCCTATGTTTCTGGTCCTTAGCCTCCGGTTATACTGAAGTGCTTAGACAGGTCTACTGATTTGCTGCAACGTATTAATCTACCCTGAAATTATATGATCTCCACAATAAGTACTGCTCAAATGGAATAAAAATAAAGATGCAGAGCTTAGCAATTAATCCATACTGAAGAGATAACTGCAGGGCTTGACATTTTTTGTTACGCGAGCGAGGAGAGGGTACTGCGTTTAGGACTAGCATGCGCATGAAAAAAAAGAAAAAAAAAAGAAAAATGTTGTAAGGTTTTCGAATCTTTTTACTGAAAAGATTTTAAAATATTATAATATTTGTTGTCACGTGCGTGGACGGGACACGCAATACCAAGAAGGATTTGGTACAGTATGTATCACGTGCATGCGTTGATGTCATGAATTCTATCGGAGGACACCTCCCCGTAGGTACAGGTTGACGTGGCGAATCATGTACCAAGCCCTGCACGTGGTTCAGGCGACGCTGAGTGCCATACCTGGTGTTCTGTGCACGGTCGATAAATTAAGGTGGCAGAATTTAGTGCCGTGGTCTTGATATCTGAGAGTAATTATTTTATTAAATCTTCTCGGTATCAGTGTGGCCTTGATACATGAGAGCACTTATTATTTTACTTGGTGGCAGTTGTCGTTTTGGAAGAAATCTTGTCGGAATCAGTACGGCCATGCTGCCATCACCTAGGAAAAGGGCGGGACGCTCGCTTCGTCCACACGTATATTATTTCCTCGTAGTAAGTATTTTTGGCCAACCGGTTCTGGATGCGGTGAAAGCCCTCTCTCCACCATTGCTGAGTCCCGAGAAAGACAGAGGGAGAGAGAATCCACGTGCATGGGATAACAGTGTTCTATGAGACCATAACCACGTTACCATCCATGTGCATGGGATAATAGTGTCCAGAAGACAAAAAAAACAGTGTCACGTCGAGCCAACGTTGCAACATCTAGTTAAATATCCAGATATGGCGGTCGTTTGGAGGAAATCTTCTCAGAACCAGTACGGCCATTCTGCCGTTTGCGAGGAAAAGGGTAGGTGGATGCTCGCTTCGTCCGCGCATATATTATTTCCTCGCAGTAAGTATTTTTGGCCAACCGGTTCTCGATGCAAAGAAAGCCCTCTCTCCAGTATTGCCGAGTACCGAGATGCACAGAAGGAGAGAGAATCCATGTGCATGGGATAGCAGTGTTTCAGAAGACACTGTGGCCACGTTAACATGTCGAGCCAGTGTTCCAATATATGTCCAGTTAGATCTTTAGATATATTATCTTGGCCAGCAAGTTGGTGCTTCTTGTTGTATTCTATTTCATAAGACCTTGAGGTTCGGAGATGTGTGATGTCTTTGGTGCTCGCTCGTCCACACACATATTATTGTCTGGTAGTAGGCTGGACTGTTTCATTTTAACACCAGCTGGTCCTGGATGCAACTAAAAACCTGTCTCCATCATCGCTGGGCGCTGAGATTCACCATAGAAGAGACAGAATCGATGCACATGCATGGGATGACAGCGTTCTAGAAAACTGTAACAACGGGGGCATGGATCTCCAGGAACATGGGCATCTCGTTGAATTCTACTTCATCAATGTGATGCATAGGGACAAAAAGGGATGATATTAGGAGCTTTTCTTATTAAAAAAAACAATGAGGGAAGTGGCTAATTGCCTACGTTGTTTTCTTTTTTTTTTTTTTTTTGACCATGATATTTCACTTTGCATTAGACATAATATTATTTTATTGTGTGAAATGCAGTGACAATTGCAAATACATATACTAACAAACATGGGAAGACAATATTTGAAAATCTAGACACACCTTATCCTTGGATTTTCGATGATCTAAGTGGAAATATATATTGGCAATTCGAGCTCATTAATTAACTTGCATGTCAGGATGAACATAGTTAATATAATAATATACAGCAATCAAACTATAGAAATATATGATATTAAATAAAATAAACAAAAATGTATTAATATAAACTAATAGACATGTTTTCTAGAATGATAATTCTAAAAATATATCATTGAGTTCAATCACCAGTCTACTCAAGAACTTAGCTAAGCTACCAAATTGGATCATCAAATTTTTAATCAAATTATTTACTTCGATAAGAGCAATACTGCAAGGAATCATACTCATTCAATCCAAATCAAGCAATTCTTGAATCATTGAATTTTTAAATGGCATGGAAACATTTCTCAAATCCTCGATCCCTTAAAAGCTCTAATATAATTTTCACCCACCATGTGCAACATACTGAATTAAAATCAATTGGCATAAATTGCTCTGATCAAAATGATAAATATTTTATATTTAAATTGAGATTTATTCTGATGTGAAATGTACTTACATGTGACTACAATCAATATAATATTACAAGCAATTCACAAAAGTTGTTGAGGTTCCCAAAATAAAATAGTAGCTAATAATCTCACCAAACTCCTGTATAGATAGATTCGGTATCACTGCCACGTGGGTTACATGTTGCCATATTGCAATCTAAAGAAATTCAAGTGCACTGAGCTTGGACACCCTAAAAAAGCCAGCAATAGCTTTTTTAATTATTCAAAAATATATAATATGATATCAAACTAATATATAGCAACTAAAATATAGAAATATAATATATTAAATAATAATTATATAAACATAAATGTATTAATATAAATTGGACATATTTTCTAGAATGATAATTCTTAATATATATGATTGAGTTCAATCACCAATCTACTCAAGAACTTAGTTGAGCTACCAAATTAGATCATCAATTTTTTAATCAAATTATTTACTTAGATAAGAGAGACACTGCAAGAAATTATACTCGTTCAATCCAAATCGAGCAATTTTTGAATCGTTGAGTTTTTAAATAGCATGGAAACATTTCTCAAATCCTTATTCCCCTATAAGCTGTGATATAATTTTCACCCACCATGTGCAACATACTGATCAAAATCAGTTGTCATAAATTATTCTGATCAACATGATAAATATTTTATATTTGAATTGAGATTTATTCTGATGTGATCTGTACCTCGTGTGACTACAAGCACCTCACATAGCTGTTGAGGTTCCAAAAGTAAAATAGTAGCTAATAATCTCACCAAACTCCTCGATAGATAGATTGGTATTATTGCAATGTGGGTTACATGCATGTTGCCATATCACAATCTAAATCAGATCTCAAGGAATTAAAGTGAACCGAGATTGGACACGCTAAAAAAAGCTAGCAATAGTTTTTTTTTTTTTTTTTTTTTTTTTTTTTATAATTATACAGAAATATATAATATAATATCAAACTAATATATTGCAATCAAAATATAGAATTATAACATATTAAATAATAGTTATATAAACATAAATGTATTGATATAAATTGGACATATTTTCTAGAACGATAATTCTAAATATATATGATTAAGTTCAATCACCAATCGACTCAAAAACTAATTAGCTGAGCTACCAAATTGGATCGTCAAAGTTTTAATCAAATTATTTACTCCGATAAGAGTGATACAGCAAGGAATCATACTCATTCAATCCAAATCAAGCAATTCTTGAATCATTGAGTTTTTAAATACAATGAAAACATTTCTCAAATCCTTGTTCCCTTAAAAGCATTGATATAATTTTCACCCACCATGTGCGCATATTGATTCATAATCAGTTGGCATAAATTGTTCTGATCAAAATGATAAATATTTTATATTTAAATTGAGATTTATTTTAATGTGAACTGTTCTTCATGTGACTAGCTACAAGCAATTCACATGAGCTATTGAGGTTCCAAAAATAAAATAGTATCTAATAATCCCACCAAACTCCTCCATAAACAGATTTGGTATTATTGCAACGTGAGTTACATGTTGCCATATCGCAATCTAAATCAGATCTCAAGGAATTAAAGTGCATTGAGATTGGACACACTAAAAAAGCCAGCAATAGTTTTTTCTCTCTCCTTTTTTTTGGAGTTCACGTGAGAGACATCCAGGCCATGAAGGGAACAGAATTTATATACAAAATAATTATTGGAGAGGTCTAAGTCAGTAGTTCAAACCTTCTCCAGTTCTGCGTCGAGCTGAAGAGGGCTGGTTGATGGATCATGGCCGGCCTCAGTATATGTCAGGACGGCCATGATTGTCTCGCCTTTCCAGGACACATTGAGGCATACTCAATTGCAGAGGATATGGATTCCGAAATCACTGCAACATTAGTGTACACGTACTGCAACCCCGGACATAGCGAAAAATTATGAAGGGCCCTATGTCATCTCTGCCGTCCATCTTGGAAATGCACGTTTTGAGCATCGATGGTGTTAAACTAAATGCCAAAAGGTACTACGACCAAGCTAACCTTTGTTTGATCCATATTCTGGATTTCTCTCTGTCATATTTTAGTCATGATCATTTATACCGTCCAAAAGGTTTATCTTCAACCAAAAAAAAATTACAACATGCATGTGTTAAAGCCATTGGTGCAGTCCTTGTCGGCCGTTGGGCTTGGGACAGCATTGCAGACATCCATGGCGAACAGGAGATCAACGAAATCGCGTCAATTTCATGGCATCAACACCCTTTGTCGTGGTTTTTGGACACGGAAACTGAATAAAAATTATCGTGGTGGAGCATTGCTAGCCATTGACACAAGGCCTTACGAAGCACTGCACTTCTTAGTTGGGCTTCTAGTGGTCCAGATTTTGGCCGATGTTTTTGAGAATAAGCCCATCTTACTGGTTAGAAACTAGATGGATATTGCTTCTTTTTTGAGGTAGATGAAAGGAGTAAGTTGCTCCCTTCATAATATATTTAAGGTAAAAGATAATTACAACATATGTTTAAGTTGGAGAGCGATAAGGTGACAAAAGTATAATAATAGAGGCCCCACCATAACTGTGGGAGGATGGTGAGTTCATATCACAGGCCCATCATATGAAAGGTGATAAAATGGCATGCTATCTAATAAGCAATATTGTCTCTTAGCCTAAGATTTAGCTATGGGGGTATTCAGCAAAACATCTTTTGAAAACCTATCGTGTTAAGATGGTACCCGAAAATCTATCAACTTTTGTGCCCATATAGAGTTCAAAAGCATCCATCATCCAATAGATGTATTGTTTCATTGTCTAACTGTGGAATCTAGCGCATAGGAACAACTAGTCCCATTTGTGGTCTCTGACAAAGAAACTTTGTGGCTAAAGAATCTCTGCATCTGAAGAGTCTGTTGTCCTTAGTGTTGGGTTCTGCTCATGTGGCGGCTTAATAAGTGTTGGGCCACTTGAGGGTACTTAAAGAGAGATATCTCTCTTTTGCCCTCTCCTCTCCCCATTCTTTTGTTTTTCCATGCACGCATGTGACACAGCCACCTAGAGAAAGGAAGGAAAGAAATATCTTTGACTGAAATCTTTTTGGCTCCGATCAGAATAGCGATTCAACTCCAATTGGCTTGAAATTTTGCAGGCATGTTCCCTGCATATAATTTTCTACATCCAATTGTCTGACTATTGTCGGATATTTTTTAACCTAGATTTTTATTTGACTCTGGATTGCGAGATTTTTGGCATTGCTATTTGCTATGAATTTAGTAATTTATGGTCTATGTGATCTCTGAAATTTTCAGAAGAACTGTGTATTCCATTGATTATAGTAGAAGTTTTTTTCTGGCTTCGTCCCATGATTTTTTTTATTTCTGGATTTTTCACATAAAATTTTTGGTGTTCTTTCATGTGGTTTGATTTGGCTATGTCATTTATGCTGATTACTATTGATTTCTTATGATAATTTCATAGAAATCATTTAATCCCATAAAGAAGAAAAATTAGCTTGTTTATATTTTTCTTAACAAACTGGTATCAGAGTGTGGTTCGACTAAGTGACTTTATGTGATTAGATGGAGGATAGTGGTACAGGTACTATATTAAAATTAATCCAGTCAAACTATTCGATCTGAAAGTAAAAAATGGAGGATTATTTATACTGTAGAGTTCTACATGAGTCCATCAAAGGAGGCAGCGCGAAACCAAAATCCAAGTCAAAGAAAGAGTGGTAGGTTATGCATAGGAAAGCTATTGGATTGATTAGAAAGTGGATTGACAATAGTATATTTCATTATTTTGCCATAGAAACCAATGCCAACTCTCTGGATGAAACTAGAGGACTTGCATGAGAGAGAGTTCACAAAATAAGATATTTTTGATGAAAAAGCTAATCAACTTGAAGTACAAGAAAGGTCGTTCAATGACTGAACATCTCAGTGAGTTTCTTAACTTGATGAATCAATTGACTAATATTAAAATAGCCTTTGATGATGAAGTATAAGTATTACTTCTATTGAGTTCTTTATCTGATAGTTGAAAGATACTTATTATATCACTTAGCAACTCTGCTCCTAAAGATGTTTTGACATTGAATATGGTGATAATGAAAAAATAAGATGCAGAGAATAAGAAATCTCTAGCCAATCTAAGATACTTGTTACTGAGAGGTGAGGGAGGAGTAACGGCAAGGCTCCTCAACATCAAAACAAGAGCAGAGGGAGATCACAGGAAAGAGAGAACATCAAATGCTTCCATTATGGGATAACAGGACATTACAAGAATGAATGTAGAAAACTAAAAAAAGAAAAGTCAAGAGAAAAAAAGGTGAAGAGAAAGATGACAAAAAGAAGGATACAGCAATAGCAGCTTCAGATAGTGATATGCTTATTGTTTGTAATAATAAATATGTCAACCTTACATGTTAGGACTCTACCTGGATAGTTGATTCAACTACTTCATATCATGTCACATCACGACATGACTTTTTTACATCCTATGTGAAAGATGACTATGGTCAAGTGAGAATAGAAAACAATGGTGTTTCCAAGATTATAGATATGAGAGATGTATTGCTAGAGAGTAGCATAGAAGACAAGCTAATACTGGAGGAGGTTTGATATGTACCAGACATTCGTCTCAACTTGATTTCTATAAGTTGCCTTGATGACGAAGATTACTGTAGTACCTTTAGTGAAGAAAAATGAAAGCTTACTAAAGGCTCATTGATAAAATCCAGAGGCAAGAAGTTGGACACCCTCTACAGGATAAAAGTCAAGATATGTAGAGGAGAAGTAGACGCCCTTGAAAATTCCTCTATTGAGCTGTGGCACAAGAGGCTTGGTCACATGAACAAGAAAGATCTAGAACTTCTTGCAAAGAAGCAATTTCTGCTAGATTTGAAAGGTACTGATCTACCATCATGTACTTATTATTTGGTTGGCAAACAATATAGGCATGCATTTCATAGATTACATCCTTATAGATGTCAAAGTATTCTTGATTTGATTCATACTGATGTCTATTCTATGAATTCTAAAAGTCTTGATGGTGCTGCTTATTTTATTTTCTTTATTGATGATTATTCTATAAAGATTTGGGCATATCCTTTGAGATCCAAAGTTCAGGTGATAGATGTATTTAAATATTTTTATGCAAGTACTGAAAAAGAGATAGAAAAATAGCTGAAGCGTATTTGTGCTAATAATGGTAGCAAATATAAAAGGATCTTTTAAGAAGCAATGCAAAGATCTTGATATTAAACTTGAGGAGACTGTTCGAAAGATACTTCAACATAACGGGACAGCAAAAAAGATAAACAGAATAATTGTGAAAAAGATACGATGTATGCTTTCATGTGCAAAGCTGCCTAACTCATTTTGAGATGAGACAATAAGGACTGCAGTTAATTTAATTAACCTTTCTCCTTCAGTTCCATTAGATTGTGACATACCAGATAGAGTGTAGATAGAGAAAGATGTTTTCTATAGATACTTGAGAGTGTTTGACTGCAGGGCATTCATTTATGTTCGTAAAGATGAGAAATCCAAACTTAATAGCAAGGCAAGATAGTGTATCTTCTTAGATTATGGATATGAAGAATTTGGCTATAGACTATGGGATCCAATTGATAAGAAGGTGATCAAAAGCAAAGATATTGTGTTCATGAAAGATCAAATTATTGAGAATATTGAACAGACCAAGAAAAGATAGTTGTTTAGAGATGATCTCGGTGATACAGATATAGTTCCTTCATCTACAAATAATAAAAAAAAGATATAGAAAGATCATCATGAGCTAGTAGATATTGAGATTCCTATTGATATTACATCTACACCTTATGAGTCTCCTACAGCTAATAAAGCAGTCCTTGAGCAGCTTGGTGGGCAGGTACTTTTAGAGCTAGCATCTTTGAGGAGATCTAGTAGAAAGAAACAGACTTCTACTAGGTATCCTACTCATGAGTATGTATTATTGACTAATCGGAGAGAACTTGAGAGCTACTAAGAAGCTACTTTAAGTCAGTAAAGTAAAAAGTGGATGAAAGCCATGCAAAAGAAGATGCAAAGTTTGTATGACAATCACACATTTGAGTCGATGGAACTATCTAAGGATAAGAAAGTACTTAAGAATAAATAGATATTCAGACTGAAGAATGAAGAGAATAGCTCACAACCAAAGTATAAGACCAAATTAGTTGTGAAGGATTTTGGTCAGAAGCAGGATATAGTTTTGAGAAGATTTTCTCACCGATAATGAAGATGTCATCTATCAGAGTTGTGCTTGGATTAGCTACTGTCTTAAATTTAAAAATTGAATAGCTTAATGTGAAGACAGCCTTTCTCCATGGTAATCTAGAGGAAGAGGTATACATGGAGCAATCAGAAGAGTTCAAGGTCAAAGGCAAGAAGTATCTTATATGCAGGTTGAAGAAGAGCTTGTATGGTCTAAAGTAAGCATCTCGATAGTGGTATAGAAAGTTTGAGTCATTTACGATAGATTATGAATATGCAAGAACCTCTTCTGATCATTGTATTTTTGTTAAGAGGTTTGATGATGATGATTTTATCATACTTTTGTTTTATGTTGATGACATGTTTATTGTAGGTCATGATAGAAAGAAAATCGATAAGCTAAAAAGAAAGATAAGTAAATCTTTTGCAATAAAAGACTTAGGACCAACCGGGCATGTTCTTGGTATGAGAATTCTTCGTGACTGAAAATAAAAAAAGTTATAGCTTTTTTAAGAGAAATACATTGAAAAGATCTTTGATAGATTTAATATGAGCAAGATAAAACTAGTGAGTTCTCCACTTGCAGGCCACTTTAAGTTAAGCTCTCAGCAATATCCTACTAGTAAAAAAGAGAAGAAGAAGATGGACAAAGTGCCTTATGCATCTGCAGTTGGCGGTTTGATATATGCTATGGTTTGTGCTAGGCCTGATATTGCTCATGTAGTTGGTATGGTCAGTAGATTCCTCTCTAACTCAGGTAAATAATATTGAAAAGCGGTGAAGTGGATATTCAGGTATCTTAAAGGAACATCTAATATTTATTTATATTTTGGAATTGGAAACTAGTATTATGTAGTTATAGTGATACAGATTGGGCTGGAGATGTTGACTCTAAAAAGTCTACTTCATGTTGCCTGATTACTTTTGCAGGAGTTGTGTCATGGTAATCCAGATTATAAAAATATATCATCTTGTCAACCACAAAAGTAGAATATATTGTTGTGACTGAAGCCTATAAAGAAATACTATATATGAGAAAATTTTTGTAAAAATTGGTACCGAAGAAGAAAGAATTCACAGTTTACAGTGACAGTTAGAGTGCCATCCACCTTAATAAGAATTCAACTTTTCATTTTCATTCCAAACATATTGATATTCATTATCATTGGATTCGTAATATTTTGAAAAATAAGTTATTATCTCTTGAGAAAATCTATACTGATAGAAATGGATCAGACATATTGACAAAAGCATTACCAAGAGATAAGATAAAGATGTACAGATTGATGATAGATTTAGTGAAGCCTCCACATCGGTCAGAAGGGAAAGATTTGTTAGGTTCTACCCATGTGGTGGCTCAAAAACTGTTGGGCCACTTAAGGGTTAAAGAGAGATTTCTCTCTATTGCCCTCTCCTCTCCCTGTTCTTTTGTTTTTCCATGCATGCACGCAACGCCGCTGCCCAGAGAAAGGAAGGAAAGAAATTTCTTTGATTGAAATCTTTTTGGCTCCGATCAGAATGGCGATTCAATTCCGTTTGGCCGATAATTTTGCAGGCGTATTTCCTACATATGATTTTCCACATTCAACTATCTGACTATTGTCGGATATCTTCTAATCTAGATTTTTATTTGAGTCAGGATTGTGAGATTTTTGACATTGCTCTTTGCTGTAGATTTGGTAATTTATGGTTGTGTGATCTCTGAAATTTTCAAAAAATCTATATTCTATTGATTATAGTGGAAGTTTCTCCCTGACTTCATCCCATGATTTTTTTTCATTTTCGGATTTTTCACTTAAAATTTTTGGTATTCTTTTATGTGGTTGGATTTATCTTTGTCATTTCTATTGATTATTATTGGTTGCTTGTGATAATTTCATAGAAATTATTTAATCCTATAAAGAAGAAAAATCAGCTTGCATGTGTTTTTCTTAACACTCAGTGCGCAATTATTTTCAAAAACTGACCAAGAAGTCTGAAGTGGGAGTTATCCTCTCTAGCTGTCCAGTCGTTAAAAAAGTATGCAACAGATTTTGTAGCTTTCAAGTAGGAACGAGCCTCGAAAGCAAACAAACGTTTATTCCATCCATTCCAGATGCACTAGCAAAAAATGGCCAAAAGACTATCCTTTGCTTTTTTTCCTATTTGCTTACATCTGCATTTCGCCAAAAAACCCAGAGTTTTCTATAGGTTGAGGGCATTTGGTTTTGCTTGCCCTCTTTGGACACCAGTGTCCAAAGCTAATTTAAGTAGGAATATTGAGTGAATAAATGATCTGTAGTTTCTTTTTGTTCGCTGTAAAATGGGCAAAACTCAAAACCTTTGACCTCTTTCTTTGGAAGATTTTCAATAATAAAAATTTTGTAATAAAAGCTCAACCAGGAAAATAATTTAGCTTTTCAGGTATTAGCAGCTTCCATATGATGAGTCCAATTTGTGATGTTATTCCCCCATTCTTAAGGAAGTGATAATGACTTCGATTTGAAAAAGTCTCAATGAGAGCCCATCTCCAATGTTTTCTATCGTTCCCTTGTGTGAGATTTATACTACTAGTGCTGACTCCAAGGCCATATATTCATAAGTGGCAGTATAGCTCAGAGGTAATTTGAAATTATCTGTTAAACTAGGCTTCGAGAGGAATGAAGCAATACTTAAAAGCCGATTATTTATAAGAGCAAAAAGTGTAGGAAATCTTATATTTAGTATTTTTCCATCTAACCAACTATCATACCAAAATGAAGTTTGCCTTCCATTCTCAATTATTGGTATTGTAGCTTACTAAAATACTTTAAAGACTTTAAGACCTTCCTTCCAGACTGGTGAAGCAGCATGGATTAGATATTGAGATGGCTTTGTAGGAAGCTTTTTTGAGTAGTAATTGGATTCCACCACTAGTTTCCATTTTCTATCAGCATTTGTATAATATTTCCACCACCATTTTGTTAACAGCACTTGGTTCATAGTTTTTAGATCAATAATTCCCAGGTCTAAAAATTTTTTTGGGTGGCATAAGCTAGACCAACTAGCTAGGCATTTAACTTTGCTAATTGAATCTTGATTGTCACGGCATTCTCCCCAAATGAAGTCACGACATATTTTGTTGATCTTCATAATAATTGGGTTGGGAATTTTTAGAGCTACCATCCAATATAAAGGGATTGCACTCAGCACAGAGTTGACCAGTGTGATTCTTCGAACAATGGATGGGGTGTTTCTTTTCCAACCAGCGAGCTTTTTGGATACTTTCTCTAATAGAAAACCATATTGATTTGAGGGAAGGGGAGAATGATGTAGTAGGTATCTGATGGGAAGATAGGTGATTTGGTAGTTTAGGATTGTTGCAAGTCCTTTATTTTCCTCCTACATTAAGTTTACCCCAACCAGATGAGATTTGCTAAAGTTGATCTTAAGCCCCGTTAGCAACTTAATGGATATTGCTTTCTTTAATATTAATATTGGCATATACATCGTATACGCAAGATATTAAAGGCCATTAATAAATATTTGAGTCCTATCATTTTTGAAAGACATATCCAAGAGAGAAGCAATGGAATTCCAAAAATGCATGGCTGAAAATTTTAAAGAAAAATCGCATAACCACTCCTACTTTTGCCAATTTGTACCTATATCCCTTGGCTTTAAAAAGTTTTAATTGGATTGAGTTACCCTACTAACCCAATTATGTGATTCTAATATTCATATCCATGAAACAAAGTGGCATCATATGCTCGTTACATAATAACTTAATTTTTTAGGAAAAAATATCCTTGGTATGTATTAGTCATTTGAAGATCTCAAAGTCGAACTCCAACTTGAGTTGGAGGAATGTCCATCATCTTCAGTTAAGGCTACAGTGCTGCCTCCTTTGCATGCCCTATCTTTGACACCATCGATGACTTACTTACACTTAAAAGCAGATAAGATCACTCTTTCAGCAAAAATACTTGGTTTGGCTATTTACCAGCATCTTTTTGGTGAGATAACAAGCTCAAATGAGAGTAAAAGACTCTTACACTAATAAAGCCCATTTAAATTGATTATATCTAAGCCTGCTTCAAATCTATCTGGGACTTGAGTAGCTTGGAGGTATCTAAACTCTAAAGGTTAAATCCCTACTCGGGACATGTTGTCCCCGTTCCTTGTTTGGCACCTCCAACAATCCATCTTCAATAATTTTGAGGTGTAAAGTGAAATAGTTAATTTTAAATGTAAGATATAGAGGCTTCTTAAAGCCTACATATCTGACATTTAAAATCATGCACAACACTATTTTCCTCTCTTCTTAAAGCCTATGTAAAATGAAATGGTGGATTTTCCCCCTACAATTCCTACCTTTTTCCTCTCCTCCGCTCTCACTCTGCCAGAAGCTATGGATCTCTCCTTCCTTCTCTCCCTCGCCCTCCCCCTCACCCTTCTCGCCCTCACCATCCTCTACTTCTCCAATCACCGTCGTGGCCCGGCGAAAAAACCAAATTCCACGGCCCGGGCCGGCTCCTTCTCCGAGCTCATAAGGAACAGCCATCGCATCCTGGAGTGGACCACCGAGCTCCTCGCGACGAGCCCCACCGGCACGGTCACCACCTTCATGGGCGTCGTCACCTCCAACCCCTCCAACGTCGAACACGTCCTCAAGAACCGCTTCGACAACTACCCCAAGGGCGACCGCTCCACCACCATCCTCGCCGACTTCCTCGGCCGCGGCATCTTCAACTCCGACGGCGACCATTGGAAGCTCCAGCGCAAGACCGCCAGCCTCGAGTTCAACACCAAGACCATCCGGACGTTCATCCTCGACAACGTCCACCGCGAGGTCGCCGGCCGCCTCCTCCCCATCCTCTCCGCCACCGCCGCTGCCGGCGAGGTGCTCGACCTCCAGGATCTTCTTGAACGTCTCGCATTCGATAACGTGTGCAAGGTTGCCTTCAACGAGGACCCCGCCCGGCTTGCAGGCGACACCGACGAGGGCCGAGAGTTCGCCCACGCCTTCGAGGAGGCCACCAACCTCTGCATCCAGCGCTACCGCCACCCTTTCCTTTTCTCCTGGAAGCTCCAGCGGTTCTTGGGAATCGGCTCCGAGAAGCTCCTCAAAGAGAAGATCGCCAC
Source organism: Cocos nucifera (assembly GCA_006176705.1). Classification (NCBI taxonomy): domain Eukaryota; kingdom Viridiplantae; phylum Streptophyta; class Magnoliopsida; order Arecales; family Arecaceae; genus Cocos; species Cocos nucifera. Next base: position 1,446,760 of record QRFJ01000065.1, on the reverse strand, counting down.
CGTCCACCGGTTCGCCATGCGGGTGGTCAGGGCCAGGAAGCGAGCTGGGGCCTTCGGAGGGCTCGGCGACGACCTCCTCTCCCGGTTCATCGCCGAAGCGGACTACTCCGACGAGTTCCTCAGGGACATCATCATCAGCTTCGTTTTGGCCGGACGGGACACCACGTCGGCCACCCTCACCTGGTTCTTCTGGCTCATCTCGACCCGGCCGGACGTAAAGAACCGGATCATGGACGAGATCCGGTCGGTGCGGTCCAAGAAACCGAACCCGGCCGAGCCAATGTTCGCGTTGGAGGAGGTGAGGGAGATGGACTACCTGCATGCAGCTTTGTCGGAGACGCTGAGGCTGTACCCGCCGGTGCCGCTGCAGACGAGGGAATGCGCGGCGGACGACGTGCTGCCAGACGGCACGAGGGTGTCGAAGGGGCGGGTGGTGATGTACAGCTCGTATGCGATGGGGAGGACGGAGAGGATATGGGGGAAAGACTGCCAGGAATTTAAGCCGGAGAGGTGGATGGAGAATGGGGTGTTCCAGCCCAAGAGCCCGTTCCGGTTCCCGGTGTTCCACGGCGGGCCAAGGATGTGTCTGGGGAAGGACATGGCGTACATCCAGATGAAGGCGGTGGCGGCGAGCGTGATTGAGAGGTTCGAGGTGGAGGTGGTGGACAAGGAGAAGCAGAGGGAACCGGACTTTACAATGATACTTAGGGTAAAGGGTGGCCTGCCGGTGAGTGTCAGGGAGAAGCGGGCCTGGCCGGGAATGGTGGCGGCTTGAACCGGCTTTGGTCGCGCCACTTGGGTCCCGGAATGGGCAAGTGGGTCCGAGACTTTTCTTCTGTTGTGGTTGGGTCTTTTGTTCTTTGAGTGATCTTCTGATTCTGGACTCGCAATAATTTCCACATTCTGACATACTGGCGTGGTGTGATTTCTCTTGGTGCAAATTAACGGGTCAACTTGTCCCTTTACTTGATTCGGATCCAAATTCGGCTTGATTCCCGAATAGCTTGAATGAATTTTTGAATCAAACTTGAGTAACAAGATATCTAACTCAAAGTCTCACAAGCCTCATCTAATTTATATTTTTTTATTAATTATTTTTTTATTATATATATACATATATAAAATTATATTAAAATCAAGTCAATCATATCTATACTCATATCCGATCAGATCAAAACTCTATAATAGAGATTCTTTATTAATGATCCAAGGTATTGAATATGATATACTACATCAAAATTATTTGCATACAAAAAATCATATGATTTGAAGATTTCTAGTTTATGTATCAACTAGTCAAAAATTAAACAATCTAAATAAAATTAAATTAGATCTATTTTTTTATTACTTGATGCATGGTTAGGAGTTTTTAAATCATATACGTTTTAGTATGTAAGCAATTTTGAGATAGTAGATTACATCCAATGACTTGGATCATCAATATAAGATCTTCATTATTTAGTTTTGATCTGACCAGATCTAAGCCCAAATTCGATGAATCTTACCTAAGTCCACCCATACATATAAACACACATGCACGCGCGCGCGCGCGCGCGCACACACACACAGATATATATAATGAATAGGGTAGGGTTTAAACTTAAATTCGAGTATGGCTCAATTGATATTCAAGTCAATCTGATCTCAAGTATTGTATTTTTTTTTTATTGGGTCAAACTTGAGTTTGCGATATTAAAACTCCATAAATCATAAGTCAAGTTTTAAGTCCAAGTATTTTAAATTGAGTCGGGCTTAAGCTTCTAGCTACTCTACTCAACTTAATTCAATTTGATTACAGCCCTACTTGATCCCATCCATAGCAGATCTAGAATAGTTGTATATAATGATATAATCTATTTCAAGCTTATCTTGAATACTTTTTACTCTTCACAAATTCTCTATCTAAGGTAAAAATATTTGATCCAATGCTGAACAAAAAGGAGTAATTGTTAAGCTTTAGCGAACTCGATCTATCCAGCTAATATCATCTTACTCTACCTATTGCCGCCTTCCTTTGATGGGATAGTCGGCCAAAAGCCGAGGAGTGCACTTGTGCGATGGACAACGGGGAACTTGCAAAGAAAAGTCCTCTTATTGAAAGTTATCCAATGGGAGATCCTCTAATGATTAAGTCAGTCAGAGAAAGAAAATAGCTCAAGAAAGCCAAAGATAGAAGTGAGAGCTTGTGATGTGAAAAACTTAGCTTACTAGATCATCCTTAGCTTACCAGTATATATAGGATAGAGAAAGCCATTATTGCATAACTCTCGTTCTTGAATATTCGGGATGTAGGAGTTATGGCATTTAGTAGATAGTTATCTCATTAACTGTCGTTAAAGGCTGAATAATAAGCTACACGTGGACAAGTATTACATACCATATTTATGGGTAGTTAATATTCTTATCCCTTAACCATCATCGATTCTGATAGTCAGCAAGGTTTTGAGTAGACAATTGGTCAAATACCAAGTATCAACCTGCTAGACGTCAAGTATCTTCAGGAAGTTGGACCAAGTTGGTTAAACACTGGCTTGGTCAGGCTTGCAATACTTAGTCGGCAAAAATTTGTCAGAACTAGTTGGTGAAGTCTTTCCAAATTTAGTTGATTAAACATCGATCAATTTGAGTTGGACTGGATCTTAATCACTACTATAAAAAGGTTCTATGGCAACACATACTATGGCAATATTTTTTGAAATCGCTGCTATAGATCCTACGGCAGCGATTTTTGTTAACCGCTGCAATAGGTCCGACCTATGGCAGCGATTATATGAAACCGCTACCATAGGTCGGACCTATGGCAACGGTTCATTATAACCGCTGCCATAGGTCGGACCTATAGCAGCGGTTAGTGAAACCGCTGCCTTAAGTCGGATTTATAGCAGCGGTTAGTAGGAATCACTGCTATAAGCTTATTTATGACAGCGGTGTAATCACTGCCATATATATATATTTTTTAAATATTATATAATTTTAAAATTTAATATCCATCTTCATCGTTCATTATCTAAATAATTATGATTAGATTATCGTCGCTAAAGATCGCCTCGATCCAATCGTCCTAACTTCGTCGATCAGAAAAATTTGATTTTAATGACCACGAATGACGATACGATAATCTGATAGATGAAGATTTTCGATGGATCCAAAAATCTACAACGATGATCTCGATGATGTTTGTAACGTACTATCAAAGTTTCACTTCAATCGAATATCATTATCTTGGTCAGTTTAGTATAGGTTAGTTTCAACCGTTAAATGATAAACGAGTGATCAAAGGACCAAACGATGTTCAATTATGAGATAATTTTTTCTAATAAATGATCTTAGGTACTTTAATCATGGACTTCGAGAATATGTTGGCCCGCATTTTAGCTTCAGCTCCAGCTCCAGCTCTGGCTCTAGCTCCAGCACCAGCTCCATCTCCAGCTTCAGCTCTGGCTCCGGCTTTGGCTCCGACTCCTTATGACGATGATGATGATGTAGATTTAAAAAATTTTTAATGTATTTTATTTTTTTAAAAAATATTATAATAAATTTTATTCGATAATAAAATTTTAGCATTTCAGAATAATTTTATATTTATTATATTTTCTTGTGTTATATATCTGTATTTATCAGGTAAAATATATAAAAAAATAAAAATTTTAATTTTTATAATTATTCAAGATCTATGATAGTGATTTTATAACCACTGTCTTATCCGTGCCAACCATTGCCATAGGTCTCTGGTGCAAAATGTGTCAACCACTGCATTAGACTTATGACAGTGGTTAAGAAATCACTACTATAGATTACCTATAGCAGCGGTTATGTAACCGCTGCTATAAATAATTTATGAAAGTGGTTACATAATTGCTGCTATAGGTCGATATATTACAGCGGTTTATACACCGCTGCAATAGGCTATCTATTGCAGCGATTCAAATAACCGTTGCAACAACCACTATCGTAGAGCTACGATGATGGCTGCAGTAGCAGTGGTTAAAAAATTACTACCATAGCTTATGACAACGATTTTTTGCACTACGGTAGCGGTTACGAACCACTATCGTAGTCCTTTTTTATAGTAGTTAATGATTCATTCAGCATGTTGGCAGGAAAGGACTAACCATCGTAGTCTTAATCGATCCACAGGCGAGGAAGTAGAATAGTTGGCTAAGCGACGAGGATCTACCCCAACACTTGCCCCCTAACTTTTGAGTCTGATTCTGTAGCTTTGATTGGAGGAAGGAAGTTAATCATCGTTTGGATCCAAGCTGCTTTCTCTTAAAAGCACTACAAGAAATAGAAATTTTGCCAATGCAAAATTTATCTATGCAAAATTTTGCATAGGAAAAGATGACAATTAGCTATACAAGAAAATAATCATCAAAAAATATAGAATAATTAGCTATGCTTAAAAATAAACATCACAAAATATAATTGTCGATATAAACTAGTATCCAAATTTTGAAAAAGGCATTGATAATGGATGGTGTAATTTTTTATTTTTCATCAAAACATTTACCGATGCTAAATTTACGTAGGCAATAAGTTTAATTATCTATACTTAACTTTTTCATAGGTAATTAAACACATTGCCTACGCTAATTAAACATCGACAAATATTTTTTATTATTTTTTTTGAAAATCCTTTGTCGAATCAAAATTTGCGTAGGCAAAAAAATAATTTTCTATGCTTAATGAATATGTAGGTAATTAAGGTTATTACCTATGCTAAATTAGCACCAAAAATATTATTTATTTATTTTTTTTATTTTCATAAATAATTTATCGAAGTAACGTTTGCATAGGCAATAACCTAATTGTCTATATTTTTGCATTACATGGGTAATTAATCTTATTGCCTACACAAAGTTTGCGTCGGTAAATATTTTATGAAAATAAATAATTTAATAAAAAAATAATTTTTGATGTTAATTTAGCATTAGAAATAATCATAATTACCTACGTAAAAAAATCATAGACAATTATAGTTATTGCCTACGAAAGGTTTTCATCGAAAAATATTTTTTTTAATTATTTTTTTTATTTTTATAAATAATTTATCATTATCTAAATAATTTATCAATATAATTTTAGAATTTAAAATTTATCTTCATCATTCATTATCTAAATAATTATTATTATAATATCATCACAAAAGTTCATCTCGATCCGGTAGCCCTAGCTATGTCCATCAATAAAATTTGATTTCAACAACCATGAATGTTTGCATGATAATCTGATAAATAGAGATCACTGATGAGTTCAAAAACTTACAATGATAATCTCGATGATGTTTGCAGCATACTATCAAAATTTTATCTCAATCGGACATTATGATCATGATTAATTTAGTGTGAAATAATTTCAGTCTTTAAATAAAAAATGAATAATCAAAAGACTAAACGACATATGATTATAAGAGAATTTTTTAGATAAATAATTTTTGCTATTAGTTTCATCATTTGTATGGTGGTGATCATAAAATTCAAACCACACGTATATGAGTGATGCAAAATTATATTTCTTTTGATACTTATTCTTAAGATTCTTAAGTAATTATACTTATGCTTTTGTAAGATCTACTTAACATGGATGGTTCATACACGTATAGTTTGAATTTAATTATCACTACCATATAAATAATAAAAGTAGTAGCTAAGATCATTTATATAAAAAATTATCTTATAATCGATGTCGTTTGGTCTTTTGATCATTAATTTTATATTTAACAGCCAAAATTATCTCATACTAAATTGATTATTATAATAATATTTAATTAAGATAAAATTTTGATAGTATACTATAAATATCATCGAGATAATCGTTGTAAGTTTTGAAATCCATCAGTGATCTTTATCTATCAGATCATCGTACAGATATTCATGATCGTTAAAATTAAATTTTATTTATCGACATTACAGCTAGGACTACCAGATCAAGATAAACTTTTGTGATGATACTACAATGATAATTATTTAGGTAATAAACAATGAAGATGGACTTTAAATTCTAAAATTATATTGATAAATTATTTAGATAAAAATAAATTATTTATAAAAATAAAAAAATTAATTAAAAAATATATGCTGACAAAAAATTTGCATAGAAAATAAATCTAATTGCCTATGATTTTTCTTTATATGGATAATTATGCTTATCATTGATGCCAAATTAGCATTAAAAAATATTTTTATTTTTATTAAATTATTTAGTTTTTTTAAACAATAACAGCAGTTGCCCATGTAAGTTAAAATGCAAGCAATTAGTTATTACTTATGCAAATTTGCATCGATAAATTATTTACAAAAAAATAAATTAAAAAAATTATTTTTTAATGTAAAATTTGCATAGATAATGTTGGTGCAAAATTTGGTTGATGCTGGATCGAACTGAAATCGAGAAAGACGAGATCGTTGTCAGTGACCTGCAAAATAAAGTTCCATCTGGAGTCAGTGGTGGTGGCTTCGGTAGGATCCTCCGACGGTCAAATTAGCTCTTCTGATCAATAGAAATGGAGTGCTCATAGAAGAGTTCTGCAGAATTTTGGGAAGGAGAAGAAAGCTTAAAGAAAATATTTTTGGAGGATTTTTTTTTATAGACGGAGCTTGTTGTAACTGTCTTGATAAATGACTGTCGTAACCATCCTTGATAAATGACAATCGTGATTGTTCTGATAAATGATAATCATAATTATCCTAATGAATGATGCTCGTGATTGTTCAGATAAATGCCAATTGTAATCGTTCAATAGTGGGATAAGGAGTTCGGCTTTCGAAGTAGCTCGGCTGCTGAAAGAGTTTGGAAGGAGTTCAGTTTTCGTAGAAGCTCGGCAGCTGGAGGAGTTCAAAAGGAGTTTGGCTCCTATAGAAGCCCGACTGCTGGAGAAGTTCGGAAGAAGTTTGGCTTTTATAGAAGCTCGATTGTTGGAGAAATCTGGAAGGAGTTTGGCTCCCGTAGAAGCTCGGCTGCTAGAGGAGATCGAAAGAAGTTTGACTTTCATAGAAGCCTGACTGCTGGAGGAGTTCGGAAGGAGTTCAACCTTCGTAGAAGTCCGACTGCTGGAGGAGTCCGAAAGGAGTTCGGCTCCCGTAGAAGTTCGACTACTGGAGGAGTCCGGAAGGAGTTCGATCGTTGAGAAGTTTGGTTGGTTGAAGATGTTCGGTTGGGACTCGGCCGCTGAGAAGTTCGATTGGATTTGGCTGCTGGGTAGTTCAGACACTGAATGAGTCCGACTGTTGAGGAGAGAATTTTCGATTGAAGCTCTTCCGTGATTACCAACTGCATTAGACTAAGCACCGAATTGGACTTCGATAGGAGTGAGGTTTATCTCCAATAATAGTCCTCTCACTTTCGAGTTCAAAACTCAAAGAAAGGGAGTACAAAAAGAGCGACTACTGAAGTCCTCTTCATGGGTCTACACCTTGTCTCTGGTTAAGATTGAAGGTATAGTTGAAGCTCGAGAGAGATCTTGTCTTCTATTGTTATCGAACACAATGGGACCGTCTTCGGAGTCTTTTCTAACAGACCGTGGGGGTACATAAGGGTCGTTGTAAGAGCCTCTCCCCCCATCTCATCTAAAATGAATGAGGCCTTCGACTTTGCTCACGTTAAGATGAGGTTCTCCTCATATTCCTAATGGGCTATGGGGGCACATAAAAGCTGTTGTCAGGACCTCTTCCTCCATCTCATCTAAAATGAATGAGATCTTCGACTTTGCTCACATTAGGATGAGGTTCTCCTCCTATTTCTAACGAGCTGTAGGGGCACGTAAGGGCCATTGTTAGGGCATTTTTCTCCATCTCATCTAAAATGAACGAGGTCTTCTTCTTTACTCACGTTAGGATAAGGTTCTCCTCTTATTTCTAACGGACTGTGGGGGCACATAAGGGCCATTATCATGGCCTCTCCCTCCATCTCGTCTAAAATAAACGAGGCCTTCGACTTTGCTCACATTAGGATGAGGTTCTTCTTCTATTTTTAATGGACTGTGGAGGCACATAAGGGCCGTTGTCAAGACCTCTGCATCCATTGAGATTGAAGCTCGGAGAAAATCTTATCTCCTGCCAAGGTTGACATTGAAGTGAAAGCTCGGAGGAGATCTTATCTCCAGTCAAGATTGACTCTAATGCTCGAAAGAGATTCTATCTCTAGCCGAGGTTGACTCAGATGCTTGAAAGAGATCTTATCTCTAGCCAAGGTTGAAGGACTTCGATTTGCTCATGTTAGGATGAGGTTCTCCTTCTATTCCTAACACGGCCATTATTGATTGCTTCTTCTCTGTCATCACATAGCTTTTGCACCAAAAAATAATGATATTGAAAAGAAAAAATTTTATTGAAGAAAAATTATTGGTAGCACATTCCTAAATTTTTTGTGTTTCAGGGTCGTAGGAGCGTTGTTCCTTCGAGTTTCTTCAGACGATAAGTTTCGGATCGAATGACCTCCTCTATTTCATACTGGCCTTCTCAATTTGGAGCAAGCTTCTCTTGGCTTTGAAGCTGAGAGATGACAGCTCGTCGAGGTATCGAGCCCTCCAAAAGGTAGTGTTGATGATGCCGAAAGATGGCCGACCTTCTTGTTGTCCCTCCATCATGGATGGTTCTGGCTACGACAGTGTCCTTGGCCGATCTTCTCCTGCTTCAGGTTGATGTCGGAAGAATTGATCCAACCGACCCCTCCTGATGAGCTCCTCGATTTCATCTCGGAGCCGAATGTATTCCTCAATATCATGGCAATGGTCATGATGGTAGAGGCAGTGTTTGCTTCAATCGCACTTATTTGAAAAAGATCATAATTCTTCTAATCTTGATAGCTGATTCTTAATCTCCATCAAAACTTGAGCTTTAGGAGCATTAAGGGGGGCATAGTTGTGGAACCTTCCGAGGGAAGAACTTCTTCGCGCCCTTCTATCAGAGCTTCCTCGATGACGAGCTCAGAAAGGAGTTCGGACTCACGTGCGCTTAGGAAGAGTCCGTGAACGCGATCGAACTTCACTCAGTCCTTCATCGATGGTGGGTCTATTAGATTTGTCCGTCCGTCGCTCTCCTATGGTTTCTTCATCCTTCAACTTGAAGACTTCTTCCGCATGAGCATATCTCTCGACCCGGGCTAGCAGATCGGTGAAGATTCTGGGGTACTTCTTCTTTAGAAAAAATAATAAATCATTCTTCTGAAGACCATCCTTGAGTGCAGCCATTGCGACTGATTGATCCAGATTTCAAACCTCCAATGCAGCGGCATTAAATCGGATAATATAAGCCTAGATAGATTCCCCCTTCTTTTGCTTGATGTTTCATCAGAGAATCCAAATCATGGCGTGGATGTCTGCTATTAATGAAGTGAGCCACAAACTGATGGCTCATCTAATCAAAGAAAAAAATGGTATCCGGCTTAAGTATCGAGTACCAGTTTCTGATGGCTTTCTTGAGGGTGGATGAAAAAGTTTGGTACAAAATAGCGTCTGACGCACCGTGGAGCAACATCATTATCTGGAAGGCCTTCAGGTGATCGATCGGATTGGAGGTTCCGTCGTAACTCTCGAACTGTGAGAGCTTAAAGTTCGACGGAATCGGTTCCTGCATGATCCTCTAAGAAAGAGGAGGGTTCGTGCAAATATCATTACCGTGTGAGGAGGGAGTATGACGGAGCTCTTCGATTCATCGGCTCATTTCTAGGAGCCTTTGATCTAGGAGATCTTCATGATTGTTGATCTTCAAGATTTTCTGATGGAGCGATCATGAAGCTTCCCCTTGGGTCGAGTCGTGGTCCGAGCATGGGTCTTCCATCCTCTACTTTTCATTTTCGAAGATCAAAGGTTGGGTAGCCAAGATCGATCGTTCTTAGATCGGACCATGAGACTTCAGAGAAGCTTGCTCTGGCCGAACTGATACTGGAGCCTACCGATGTATGGCTTGCATCGTATCTGAGAGGCCATGAACCTACTGGACTAGCAGGTTGAACTGCTTCACATCCATCATGGCTGCAAGTGAAGCCTGAGTTACCAGAGCTGGAATGGTTGTATCTGAATGAGATCTAGCTGTAGATGCCATGGATCACTGGGTCGAAGCTTTCTTGGAAGGCATTTTTTCTGTAACGAACTCTAGAGAGAAAGGAGAAAGATCGTTGTTGAGCACTCCTTTAAGATCAAGAAAACTTAAGGAACAGGGGCCCTTCGCCCTTCCTCTAGCGCCAATTCTATTGGTGTAGAATTTGGTTGACGCTGGATCGAACTAGAGTTGAGAAAGACGAGGTCGCCATCGATGACCTGCAAAGTAAAGTTCCATCCGGAGTCAGTGATGGTGGCTCCGATAGGATCCTTCGACGATCAAGTTAGCTCTTCTGACCAATAGAAATGGAGTGCTCAGAAAGAAGTTCCATAGAGTTTTGGAAAGGAGAAGAAAGCTTAGAGAAAATATATCTAGAGGATCCCTTTTTTGACGGAGCTTGTTGTAACCATCCTTGATAAATGACAACCATGATTGTCCTGATAAATGACAATCATAATTATCCTAATGAATGATGTTTGTGATTATCCTGATAAATGCCAATTGTAATCATTCAATAGTGGGATAAGAAGTTTAGCTTCCATAGAAGTCCGACTGTTAAAGGAGTCCGAAAGAAGTTCGACTTCCATAGAAGTCCGACTGTTGAAAAAATCTGAAAGAAGTTCGGCTCCCATAGAAGCTCAGCTGCTGAAGAAGTTTGAAAGGAGTTCGGCTTCTATAGAAGTCCGACTACTAGAGGAGTCCGAAAGAAATTCGGCTCCCACAGAAGTCCGACTGCTGGAGGAGTTCAGAAAGAGCTCGGCTTCCATAGAAGCCCGATTGCTGGAGGAGTCCGAAAGAAGTTCGATCGCTGAGAAGTTTGATCGACTGAAGAGATTTGGCTGAGGCTCAATCGCTGAGAAGTTCGATTAGGTTTGGCCGCTGGGTAGTTCAGCCACTGAATGAGTTTGACTGCTGGAGAGAGAATTTTCGATTGAAGCTCTTCCATGATTACCAACCGCATTAGGCTAAGCATCGGACTAGACTTCGACAGGAGTGGGGTTTATCCCCTATAGGCAATAAGCTAATCACCTATGCTTGTTGTTTCCATAGGTAATTAGCTTATTGCCTTGCAAATCTATCATAGGTAAATATCACTTTTGCTGGCATTAATTTTTACTATAAGAAAATAGTGATTTTATAATCAATTTTATGATTGAATTTTTTGATTAAAATTTGTAACCGATGTTATGATCAATTTTTTGATCGAAATTTTTGCGATCGATTTTCCGCCAACGCCTACTACGCCGTGGCCCCAAGCCCATTGCCCCGACCCCTCTTTGCCAGAGCTGCCGATGCTCCTATGCAGTTGTCCTGACCCTACTGCACTGGTCCTGCCTCCCTCGAGGCCACCCCGACCTTGCCTCGCCCGCTACTGCCCGACCCCACCGACGTCTCCTGCTCCATAATCTCAAGCCAATTGCCCCAGCCCCTACCTCTCCTACGGCTACCCCAACCTCGTCGGCACCTCTTGTGCTGTGGCCTCAAGCCTCCCCCCCTGTCCCGCCCTCTCCTATAGCCATCCCCACCCTACCGATGCCTCCTGCGCCATGGGTTCGAGCCAGTTGCCCCATCCATGCCTCTCCCATGGCCGTCCCCATCCTGTTGGTGCCTCCGATGCTGCAGCCCTGAGCCCACCATCCCCATCCTGCATCTCCTACAGTCACCCCTACCCTATCGGCACCTCCAATGCCATGGCCCCCATTCCGCCACCTTAGCCCTGCCTCTTTCATGGACACCACCACCTCGTCTGTGCCTCCTTGTCTGTGCCACCGGAGCCTACCATCTCTATCTTGCTGGTTGGTCTAACCACATGACCCCTATCACGTCGCTCCCAGCCTGCAGCTCCAATCTTATAGCCCCTTCTCCCAGCCCGTGGCCTTGATCTTGCAACCCCTTTCCTTCCACTATAAGTAGCAGCAATAGCATTGGCTGATGTTGTTTAGTATTAATGATGACATTAATAATGGCTAGTGCCATCACTAATTAATTAATTAATTAATTAATTAAATATATAAAATTTGGATCTCGGTATATAGAGTATTCGAATTGAGAGAAGATATCGGTCAATATTGCAAACATGAGGCTTGGGCATGCCCAGCGTGCCCGGGCCTTGGGTCATAGTTGGCATCAAAGGCATTTTACTCTTGCATACCAGACATCATTAGTTTTATATTAATTTGAATAAAATTTGCATTGCAAGGAATGATAGATCTGTAAGTTTATTGATGTACATATTTTAAGATATTCATATATTTATTTATTTTTATATAGATAAAAAATTATATACATTAATCAATTGAATATCCACTATGGATAGTTTGAAAATTTTAAGTAATTCTATAGGTCATTACAGTAATGAAGCAGTATGTTTAGGGTTCGAAAGAAATTTCAAACATAATTTTCGTTTTATTCTCCCTACATGAGAGAACTATGAAAAAATGCTATCAAAATTTTTTTTGGCTTCTATTGCATATCGTTTGATTACTGTAATGGACCAATAGAATTAATACATTTGTTGAATGAGATAGGATCCATCTTTATCTATTAGTTGATGATATATAGGATGCATTAATCTACTATGTAAGCTATTAAATGATAAAATAGTATTTTGCAATTATCTTGTATTTATTTATATGCAAAATTCTTAGATAGTCGGCCATGGATCATAGCTGGATTGACCGTTGAGTAGTCGACGAAAAGATTCTGCTGAATATAGAAAGGGTGCGAAGTACTTTTATGATTTTATTTTTTATAATATGACACTCTTACAAGAAGGATGGACTTATTATCCTTGTAATAGATGTGGCAATAGAAAAATATTTAATAGAGATATAATTATTATCTATTTTTATAAGAATAGATTTATGCTCAATTATAAGCATTGGTACCTGCATAGAGAGATGTGGAAGAAAGTTGTAAGAGCTAGAATCGAGTAAGACATGGACATAGATAGAACAGTGGATATAGTTATCAATGTGGCTGGTTCTGAATTTAACTAGAATATGAAGAATGATCCAAAAGCTGGCAGCGATAATTTCTACCGTATGTTGAAAGATGTTGATGAACCACTATGGCTAGAATATGAAATACACACTGTGCTATCGACTGTGTCAGAATTGTTGAACTTGAAGGCTGAGTTTAATATGACAGTCAATTATTATGATAAGATGGTAGCAATAATAAAAAAATGCTATCAAAAGATGAGAAGTTTGTTGAGAGCTTCTATGCTTTGAGAAAAATGATGAAAGGGTTGGACATGGGATATGAGAAAATAAATGCATGCCGTAATGGTTGCATGCTTTTCTATAAAGAGGACCAATAGAAGAGCTCATGTAGTGTATGCGGTGTAAGCCAGTTTAAGCCAAGGCAAGAGGATATAAATCAGAAGAACACACTATACAAGATTCTTCAATACCTTTCTTTCACTCCTAGACTTCAGAGGCTCTACTTATCCAAGAGTACTACTAGATAGATGAGATGAAATAAAAAAAGATCATGCAAGCATCCTGATATAATGTATCATCTATCGGACAGTGAGACATGAAAGCATTTTGATGCTTGCCATCCTTTATTTGCTTGAGAATCGTGCAATCTTCGACTGGATATATCTACTGATAGCTTTATACCATTCGATTATACAGCAGCCTCTTATTCATGTTGGCCAGTCTTTATTATTTCATACAATCTGCTATCTGAGATGTGTATGAAAGAACATAATATCTTTCTTACATTACTCATCCTTGGTTTATGATATCCTGTTAGAAGTACTGATGTATATCTAAGGCCTCTTGTTAATAAGCTAAAGTTATTATGGTCTGATGGCATTTATACTTTTGATGCATCGAAAAAATAGAATTTTGTGACGAAGGCTGCATTGATGTAGACTATTAGCGATTTTCCTGCTTATAGAATGCTATTAGGATTGAGCACTCATGAGAAGCTAGTATGTCCCTATTGTATGGAGAATACAAAATCATTTCAGCTTGAGCATAATCGTAAGTCTTGCTGGTTCGATTGTCATCATCAATTCCTTCCTAAGCATCATTTTTTTCAAAAGTACCATGATAGTTTTAGGAGGAATAAGATAGAGTAGAATCATGCACCCTAGCGACTCAGTGGTACAGAAGTATTTCAGAGGATATTCCAATTAGACGAAGTCTTGTTTGGCATTAAATTTGACAAGCAGAAGTCTCAAAAATTTGGTAGAACTCATAACTGGATGAAGCAAAGCATCTTCTAGAAATTATCGTATTGATCTACTAATTTAATCTATCATAACCTTGATGTCATGCATATTGAGAAGAATATATTCGATAATATTTTTTATACCATTATAGATGTCAAGGGCAAAATGAAGGACAATCCCAAGGCTCGAGCAGATATAAAGAATATATGCAAGCATCCTCTATCAGAATTAATTGAGATATCACCTAAAAATTTTTTGAAGCCAAAAATATCTTATACCTTAACAAGAAAGCAGTTGAATGATGTTTGTGAGTGGTATAAAAGTCTTAAATTCCTAGATGGTTATGCAAGTAATCTAACTCGGTGCGTCAATGTTAAAAATTGCAGATTCTATGAGCTAAAAAGCCATGACTGCCATATATTCATGCAATGATTACTCCCATTGGCTTAGCATAATCTCCTTCTCAACTTCATATGGTGTTATTTGACTGAGCTTAACCTTCTCTTCAGAGATATTTATGCTACTGAACTATCAATCGACCATATATCTAGTTTTGAGGCTAGTAGTATAGAGATCATATGCAAGTTGGAGAAAATATTTTCTTCCAACTTTTTTAACTTTATGGAGCATCTCGTGATTTATCTAGCATACAAAGCTAGGTTGGGGGTCTAGTACAGTACAGATACATGTATCCATTTAAAAGATATATGCACAGTCTCAAGAAGAAAGTAAAAAAAAAAGATCTGAATTGAAGGTTCCATTATGGAGGCTTACATAATAGAAGAGATTTCAATTTTCAACAAATACTACTTTAATCCCAATGTGCAGACCAACCTGACTAAAGTAGGTCAAAATGATGATAGTGGTGCTGAAGGATCGGAGCGGGAGATCTCAATATTTGCCTATCTTGCTTAAGAATTTAGGCTCAAGATTAGCCGAATTTTCTTCGATACTAAATTTTGGCAGATAGAAATATATGTTTTGCTAAATTATGCAAAAATCGATTCATACGTCCTGTAAGTATCCATCATAATCTCATCTCTTTAATCACTTATTTTATTATACTTATCATATGCATGTTTAGATAATATGATGAGATACTGAAAAGAGAAAATTCGAGCATAACTAATGAAGAAGTATCGAAACAGTGCTTAGAGAATTTTGTATATTGGTTCGACCAATTGATCATTCAAGACAGCGAGTCTATACCAAGAAAGCCGAGATCATTAGGTTACAGGCTTGGAAAATATATGACATGCTATAGTGGCATGTGTATAAAATGCAGCTGATGGGAAGATAAGTCAAAAAGTAACAACTATGAAATCCTTAAAGAAGTGATTAAAATGAGCTACATTAGACGTAATACTATCATTCTATTTAAGTGTCAATAGTTCGATACCAATAATAATGTGAAGGTTGATCCATGGCATAGGCTTATTGAGATCAAATATGGATCAAAAGCTTATATCAATGATGCATTTGCACTAGCTACATAAGCTGCTCAAGTGTATTATACTCTTTTTCTATCAAGAAAAAGAGGAAGAAAAGATTGGTGAGCTATATGCAAAATTAAATCTCGAGCCATTCATTACGCGCTCGAAGAAGAAGAAAAGTCTTAACTATCAGAATGCTTTCAAGAGGATGAGACAGTAAGAGTTCATCAATCCTTTGATGATGTGGAATTAGATGCTCCAGGTGTTGGAAGTCGAGCAGGGTTAAAGCATGCATTTTCAAATTTTTTTCAAAATTAAATGACAATAGAAGCAAAAATTAATCAAATATTAATCTATTGTATGCAATGATCAGATCATTAAATCCTACTCAGGATCTAGACATACATGCTGATATGTTATTGAAAATTTAAATGCGATCTATCAACAAATCACATTTGCTAATCGATTTGTGTTCAGAACACTACCTGTGCATGGGTAGATGATCTCTGTAATCTGAATCTATAGGAGGAAAGCCTCGCATTGTACTGTAGCTACATATATGTTCAGTCTCTATGGTGAGTCCATACGGAGCTCTTGGTCCAGACCAGCTTCACTGGAGTACTAGCTTCTCATCGGAGCCTTCGATGGCTAATCTCTATTGATCCAATCAATCAACTTTCTCCTAATCTCTCGGATGCTCCAGAAGATTGGATGTGTGTTTTAGAGGATGACGAGGTGATGTCTGAAGTTTGGTGGTGATTGAATACTCACAGCACTCTATCTCTCCACTTGAATCCAGAGACCTAAATCTAGGGATTCATGCACTCAAAAAATCCTGACGCCCGATAACTCTCTCACACCCACTCTCTATGGAATTTTTCTATGAAACCAATTTTCATGGATAAAGGACTTTTCTATTTATTAAAACCCCACTTAGATCATATCTAGAGTGGTGTCCAAAAAGAAAAGAAAAATTGGAAGGTGTGAGAGAAATAATTTTAGCACAGGTAAGACACCTACTAAACTCTAGAATTTTTTCACCCCCAGGATGTGTGCCCCTCTCTCTAAGAAACCTTTTCATGTAGCCTTCTCTCACTATTGTGCATGCCAAAAAAATCATCCTTTTTATTGGCATGATTTTTGTGGGAAAACTGCATGAGAAAAGATAAGCACATGGAGGTTAGATTGTTTGAACCATTCACTTGATTGCAAAAATCAAGTAAGCTCTTTTTCTTATCCAATGCCCCCTCCCAAGTATTTAACACGCAGAAGAACTCTCCTTCTGTGTGTGCATATTTTGGTTTCTCAAAAAAAAAATGACAAAACAAAGGGAGGCATGGAGATAAGGATGAGAGGGAGAATTTGTTTCAAACACTAATAAATCAAGTTAAATTCAAAATTCAACTTGCTTTGAATTGGTCTAACCCTTGGACCAAGTCAAAAGCAGGTGAGAAGGGGTGTAGATATCCTTCTGGTGTGAGAAAAATTCATGTGAATTCAGAATTCACATGGAGAGAGGCGTGGGTCTTCTTTGGGTGGCGCAGGGAGTTTGAAGTTTAAAATACGAATCTTATTTGACCATTCCAAATTAGTTTCAACCAAACCAATATATCCAAACTCAATTAGACCAAATTAAACTCAACTAAATTAGGCTTAACCCAATTCAATAAATTTTTAATCAAATTAAAAATTAATTAGGTCCAGCTCCTGATCAAATTAAGATCAAATCTCCTATAGTGATTAGGTCATTACATAACCTAATCGGGTCAAACCCAATCAAATCTAATTTGATCAGATTTGATCAAATCCTCATCACTTAATCAAATTAAGCTAATCAATAATCAAATTATTAATTAATTATCTAATAAACATAGAATTCCAATCAGGTGAGTGTCTGAACAATAGAATCTCATCTACATGAAATTCTTGAAGAGTCCCAAACTAGTAGAACTCTTAAACCCAACGTCTCAAACGAATGAAACTCACGATCATAGAGTCCCAGACCAATGAAACTCTTGATCAGAGAGTTTCAAATAAGTAAGACTTAGAGTCTCAGTCTAGTAGGATCCATAAAGATAGAGTCCTAATCCATTGGAACTCTTGGTCATAGAGTTACAGTCTAGTGGGACTCTTGAATACAGAGTTTTGGACTATTAGAACTCTTCAATCAGCCATCAGATTAGATAGAAACTCCTATTTTCTGTGATCTCATAGGTTCAAACTCTAAGTTGGTAGCACATATACTAATTTTCTATACCAATCGATATGACATCTAGCAATGATATCCGACATCTAGATAGGTTGAATAGTCGCAATGCAACATCGACGAACTTGTGACATATGATTACTGTATAATTTATCTTCTTGACCTCAGTGCTCAAAAGATGATCTAGGATTTAACTGTCAATCCTAAAAGTCATCTACATTATATTTCAAAATTTAGTAACCATCGAATGGACTATCCCAGTCGAGATTTTACTAAATTGAAA
The DNA here is from genome assembly GCA_006176705.1 of Cocos nucifera. Taxonomy (NCBI): domain Eukaryota; kingdom Viridiplantae; phylum Streptophyta; class Magnoliopsida; order Arecales; family Arecaceae; genus Cocos; species Cocos nucifera. The sequence continues at coordinate 1,428,615 of QRFJ01000065.1, read as the reverse complement.
TATAGTGATGTACTTATTCCAACACTTGGAGGGGTTAATTTCATCTTGACACACGCACAGATTTTACAAGTACTTGACTGTACCCAATAGTCTTTCATCACTAAATTAAAAATTCAGATGGTCTGATACTTAGGTATAGTGAGTTGCTTGCAAGCCACTATGGTAATCTCAGGTCTATGGGATACTTATACTCATATCCTTTACGAGCAACTCTTGACAGCAGAGAGCTCTATAGTTGGGTCATGTTCCGTGAAATATATTCCTACACTTCACCTGCATGCCATAACAGTATCTCCATACTTCTTGGTTAAGAGGACGATCAATACTTATGGCACACAATGACCTACACTCAATATGTTATTATTCTGGATAACAATGAATCATTTGATCGCGAACTGGTTTAAGGACTAAATAATAAATCTTTTTTTGTCAAGTCTAAATAATTCTAAGAACTTCATCACAGAAGAGTTCATTACAGAAAGATGCAAAAAATATGATAATAAGTTAGAATAATAATTTTATTTATTTATAATTCAAGTATAAATTACATTCAGCTCAATCATTTACAACCTAAATGATTAGCTTTAGGATATAATTTTCAACAACTTTCACTTAGACTAAAGCCATTCAGAATAGTATCAAATACCAATCTTCCATTTGTGATTGTCAAACTCTTTGATTTTTAGAGTCTTAATGAATGGGTCGGCCATGTTCTTTTTTCGATCAATCTTTTGAAGGTCGATGTCATCTAGCTCCATGATCTCTCGTATAAGATGGTAGTGATGCAGAATGTGCTTGGTGCACTAATGTGCCTTCGGCTCCTTCGCTTAAGCTATGGCTCTAGTGCTATCATATAAAGTAGAATCGGACCATCTAAGGAGAGTGCTACTTCTAGCTCGTCGATAAATTTACGTAGCCATACAGCATTTTTTGCAGCATCGGATGCCGCAACATACTCCCCCTCGCACACAAAATCATCCATAGTATGCTACTTGAAATTCTTTCAGTAGATCGCTCCACTATTCAGGATAAATACATAACCTGACACACTCTTACTGTCATCATGATCTAACTAAAAATTGAAATCAGTATATCCCATAAGTTTTACGTCAGCATCTCCATCAATGAGCTATTGGTCCTTAGTATTTCTCAAATACTTCAGGATTATCTTTAACCTTTTGGTGATTTTCACCTGAATCAGACTTGTATCTACTCACTATCCCTAGTAAGTTTGCCACATCCGATCTTGTACACGTCATGATGTATATAATAGAACCCATTATATAAGTATATGGTATTCTACTCATACACTCCATCTCTTGAGGAGTCATCGGACAATCCCTCTTCAAGAGAGTAATTCCATGGCCTATTGGGAGATAGCCATTTTTGGAATTCGCCATGCTGAATCGCTTCAACATGGTATCGATGTACGTGGACTGGGATAATTCAAGTAATCTTTTAGATTTATCTCTATAGATCTTCATCCTCAGGATGTAGGAAGCTTCTTCCGAGTTCTTCGTAGAAAATTATGATGACAACCAAATCTTTATTTCCTATAGTGTAGGGATGTCATTTTCGATTAACAGAATGAGATCCACATATAAAATAAGAAATACAACTACAGAATCGTTAGCCCATTTATAAATGCAAGATTTCTCTCCATTCTTAATGAAGCCATATGTTCTTATTACCTTATCAAAATGCATATTCCAACTCCATGATGCCTTCTTCAATCCATAGATGGATCTCTGAAGCTTGCACAACTTGGACTCATCTGTGAATGTGAAACCCTCAGGCTGTATTATATATCCCACCTCATCCAGCTCTCCACTTAGGAAGGTTGTCTTCACATCCATTTATCAGATCTCATAGTCAAGGTAAGCTACTATCGCAAGCATGATCCGAATGAACTTGAGCATTACCACTGGAAAAATATCTCATCATAGTTGATACCATAATGCTAACGATATTCCTTGATAATCATACGAACTTTATAGATCTCTATCTTTCCATTTGTGCTCCATTTTTTTTGAAAATCCACTTACACCCAATGGATTTTATCCCTTCAGATGGATCAACCAGTGTCCATACATTATTGACTTTCATAAACTCTATTTTAGACTTTATGGCTTCTAGCCACTTAGCAGAGTTGGACCTCTACATGGCATCCTTGTAGATGATTGGATCCTCATTGTTCTCATCGAGTTTAACAAGATCGCCATCCCAGACCAAGAAACTATAGTATCTATCTGGTTGATGCGGTACTCTTTCAGATCTTCTTAAAGGTGTCTCTACTAATGGGCTCTGGGTTTGATCTTATCAAATCTAACTCTGCAGGTTCATTAGAATATGTCAGTTCTTCCACCAGTTGAACTTCACTAGTTCAACATTAGATGCAGCAGTTTCTTCCATAAGAAACTTTTTTTTTCAAAAACACTGTTCTATTGCTGACAAACATCTTTTATTCTTTAGCAAGATAGAAGTAATAATCCCCAGTTTTCTTAGGGTACCCTATGAACAAGCACTTATCGGACCTAGATCTAAACTTTTCTGACTGTAAATATTTAACATAAGCCAAACATCCCCAAATTCTAAGGTGCGAGAGTATCGACCTACGTCCAGTCCATATCTCATATGAAGTCATTGTAATAGACTTACTCAGAATATTATTCAAAATAAAATAAGTAGTTTCAAATGCATACCCCCAGAATGAAATTGGAAGACTCGCAAATTCCATCATGGATCGAACCATATCCAACAAGATTCAATTCCTCCTCTAAGACACACCATTATGCTGTGGTATTTCAGGAGAGATCCATTATGAAAGAATTTTATTCTCTTCTAGATATGTCAAAAATTCATTGGAAAGGTATTCACCTTCTTAGTCTGATCGAAGAGTTTTAATACTCTTTTCAAGTTATTGTTCTGTCTCATTTTGATATCGTTTGAACATTTCAAATGAATAGGATTTACTCTTTATAAGATAGACATACACATACCTTGATAGATCGTCAGTAAATATAATGAAGTAGTAATACCCATCTCTAGAATATGTGTTCATAGATCCACATACATCAGTATGTACTAGACCTAGAAACTCAATGGCTCATTCATCTTTTTTAGTAAAAGGTGATTTGGTCATCTTACTAAGAAGGCAGGACTCACAGATATTCAATAATTTACAATCATCGATGTCAAGGATACGCTTCTTGACTAATCTGTTAATCCTATTCTTGTTTATATAACCAAGCCTACAGTGCCAAAGATAGGCATCGATGATATTATCTAGTTTTGAGCATTTATTTGATGTGTATATTATATTAATAGGCTATGATAAAATATAAATATTATTTTTTAATTATCCTCATATTATTATAATATTATTCATAATGATATCATAATAATTTTTTTTTATTAATAAATAATAATCATATTGGACCAAAAGCCCAATAGATATTATGTTCATTATAAAAGATGGAGAATAGTGATAGTAAGTTAAAACAACATTATTACTTTTGAAAATAAGCTTAAGAGTTTCCAATGAAACTTTACTTTCATCCCCAACATTAAGAAATCATCTCCAACATTAAGAAATCTATCGTCATTCTCAAACTTTCTATCAATTTAAAGTCCATGCAACGAATTGCATATGTGAATTGAACTTTTAGTATCTAATATCCAAGTAGATATATCATAAATGGAGAAATTGCAAGGTGTTATCATATAATAGCCTTGACCAGCAATTACTTGTTGATTTTTTCTGTTCAGCCTATCCGAGTTAAGAGGACTATTCCTCTTTGGGTCTGTCAGATTAGGATCGATACTAGACCTCTCATATTCAAGTTCTAAATGCTTGTCACTGTCCAACAGTGAACTGAGCAGACTTACATTAGCCATTCTATTTATCTGAAAAAAAAATATAAGATCATATTAGTACTCAAATTATTTAATCCTAAAAATTTAAACTTTATTCTAAAGATTCTTCCACTATTTTAATGAATTGATAGTCTCTATCTTCAATTCAAAAAATTACACTAACTCCTTAGTAGGTACTAGAATCCATATAGACTACAAATGGGCCTGAAAAAAGCTCTGGCTAATCCTTGTGCATCTATAGGTAAATTCATAATCAATTATTTCTTTAAATAATTTTTAATAATTAGATTTTACTCTAGAAGCCAATTCAGTAGGCTAAGACCTCCACTGAAAATATTTGGTTAGGTTCAACCATTAACATGATTGAGTTCGATGCATCAAACCAACGATGATCAAGTCTGAGAAAAGCTCAAGCTAACCTGATCACCATTAAGAGAGTGTGATATAATCATCATATAATGGATAGTAATTTTAATATACAGATGAATACCAGGTATAAGGCACCTCTAATGTTCACTTAGATAATTAGACTCATTACTATTCACCTTAATGAAAATGGAAGGCTATGACTCGGTTATCCCATTAACATAGTCATTTTAAGTATCTAATAATTTAAAAAATTTAGGTTACATGTGATTTAAGAATAGAAAGGGTACGAACCAATTATCTCTCACTGAGTTCATTAAGTCAAATCCTTCCACTGACTTCACCAAGTCATTAAATTAGGATTAGGATCAACATTGGTCAATGGGTATGTAATTTAGTCTTACTAATTGAAATCAGTCAAACTGATACCTAGTTATATGGGTGAGCTTGAATTATCAAGTGATCTAATCAAATCCTAATCGACTATGTCGGTCAGATAAGTGAGATCAGTGGAAGAAATATGTCATTAACTCATTAAAGATCGAATTAGTATCAGTAGCTTTCAATTAAAAATCATCGATCTTGACTATCAAACTTATCTTAGACACCAACCGATTAATTAGATTTAATCAAATTAATCTAATAATTTTGGACCTAACCGCGTAGCCATGAATCAAGTCCATCTTAGTCTTTGTTAAAGACATGGACTCATCCAACTTCAACTATTGAAGTTGATTCTAGAGTATCCTTGACCTAATCCAATTCAACACTTGATTAAATTTGATCAATTACTCTAATTAAGTCTATTCTTTAACTAATCTTAAGTCTAATCTATTCAATGGACCTAATTCATCTAATCCTTTAATCTACAATCTTATGCTTTTATCTTAGAATCTTTAATTCATAAATCTAGATTTTATGAGCAACACTTAATTCTTTTAATTAAGTTTTGGACCGATGGATTGGGGTTCGATATTTTAAAAATAATTTTTAAATTTTGAAATATTTTTATTTTTTATTTACTAAATAGATTGATTTATTTCAAAAATGGATCAGCCCATTTCATAAACAACAATCCTATTACTAGTTTTATAACAAAAAATAAAGCATACTAAAAATTAAACTATGAATCACCTTTTAAATCAAATCTAAATTTATTTATGTTTAATTTTTATATTAAAATAATTTTAATAAATAAATTTTTTTACTATTCATCTTAATAAATAAGTTTACGGTGGCATCCCTACCATCATAAGAGATCCTCATTGAATGAAAGAAGATGGCCTTTAAACCATACTTATCTCTTATGACCGAATGGCTTGGTGGCTCATTCATCCTTGATTACTAAGCTATCTAGATCTAAAACATATCATATATGTAAGCATTTAATTTTTTAATTAACATATAAATATGGCAAGCAATCCTTGCTCTGATATCATTGTTGAAAATCGAGCAGGATTAAAGAACGCATTTTCAAAAAAAATTTAAATTTTTTTCAAAATTAAATGGCAATGAAAGAAAAAATTAATCAAATATTAATCTACTACATGCAATGATTAGATCATTAAATTCTACTCAGAATCTAGACATGCTGATATGTTATTAAAAATTTAAATACGATCGATCAATAAATCATATTTGCTGATCGACTTGTATTCAGAATACTATCTGTGCACGGATAGATGATCTCTATGATCTGAATTCGTAGAAGGAAAGCCTCACATGATGCTATAGTCGTACATATGTCCGATCTCTATGGTGAGTCAACATAGAGCTCCTAATCTCGACTAGCTCCAATAGAGTGCTAGCTCCTCGTCGAAGCCTTCGATGGCTGATCTTGATTGATCAAATCGATCGTCTTTCTCCTAATCTTCTGGATACTTTAGAAGACTAGATGGTGTGTTTTGGAGGATGATGAGGTGGTGTCTGAAGTTTGGTGGTGATCGGGCACTTATAGCACTCTATCTCTCCACTCGAACCCAATGACCTAAATCTAGGATTTCACACACTCAAAAAATCCTGACGTCTGGAAATCCTCTCACACCCAGTCTCTATGGAATTTTTCCATGAAACCAATTTTCATGGAAAAAAACTTTTCTATTTATTGATACCCCGCTTAGATGATATCTAGAGTGAGCTTCCAAAAAGAAAAGAAAAGTTGGAAGGCATGAGAGAAATAATTTTAGCGCAGGTAAGACACCTACTACACTCTAGAATTTTCTCACCCCAGGACGTGCACCCCTCTCTCTAAAAAGCTTTTTCATGTAGCCTTCTCTCACTATCATGCATGCCAAAAAAATCACCCATTTTATTGGCATGATTTTTGTGGGAAAACCACATGGGAAAAGATAAGTGCATGGAGGTTAGATTGTTTGAACCGTTCACTTGATTTTAAAAATCAAGTGAGCGCTTTTCCTTATCCAACACCCCCTCTCAAGTGTTTAACATGCAGAAGGACTCTTCTTCTGCATGCACACATTTTGATTTCTCTAAAAGAAATATGACAAAACAAAGGGAGGCATGGAGATAAGAATGAGAGGGAGGATTGGTTTCAAACACTAACAAATCAAGTTGAATTCAAAATTCAACTTCCTTTGAATTGGTCCAACCCTTGGACCAAGTCAAAAGTAGATGAGAAGGGGCGTAGATATCTTTTTGGCATGTGAAAAATTTACATGAATTCAAAATTCACATGGAGAAAGGCGTGGGTCTTCTTTGGGTGGCGCAGGGAGTTTGAAGTTAAAACATGAATCTTATTTGACCTTTTCAAATTGGTATCAACCAAACCAATATATCCAAACTTAATTAGATCAAGTTAAATCCAACTAAATTAGGCTTAACCTAATTTAATAAATTTTAAATTAAATTAAAAATTAATTAGGTGCAGTCCTTGATCAAATCAAGATCAAATCTTTCATAGTAATTAGGTCATCATATAACCTAATCGGGTCAAATCCCATCGAATTCAATTCGATCAGATTTGATCGAATTCTTATTGCTCAATCAAATTGACCTAATCAGTAATCAAATTGCTAATTAATTCTTTAATAAATATAGAATTTCAATGGGATGGATGTCTGGACAATAGAATCCCATCTATATGAAACTCTTGAAGAGTCCCAAGCCAGTAGGACTCTTGAATCTAGTATCTCAAATAAATAAAACTCACGATCATAGAGTCTCAGACTAGTAAAACTCTTGATCATAGAGTTTCAAATAAGTAGGAGTCAGAGTCTCAATTCAGTAGGATCCATAAAGGCAGAATTTCAATCCAATGGCACTCTTGACCATAGAGTCTCAGACCATTGGGACTCTTCGATCAGCCATCAGATCAGATAGAGACTCCTATTATGTGTGAGTCCATAGGTTCGAACCCTAAGTTGGTAGCATAAGAACTAATTTTCTATATCAATCGATGTGACATCTAGCAATGGTATCCGACGTTCAGATAGGTCGAATAGTCATAATGAAATATTGACGAACCTGTGATATATGGTTATCATATAATTCATCCTCTTGACCTTAATGCTCAAAAGATATCAATCCTAAAAATCTTCTATAGTGTATTTCAATATTCAGTGTCTATCAAATGGATCATTTCAACTGAGATTTTGCTAAACTGAAATACAGTGATGCACTTTCTCTAACACTTAGAGGGATCAATCCCATCTTGATATATGCACCAATTTTATAAGTACTTGACTGCATCCAATAGCTTTCCATCATTAAATTAAAAATTTAGGTACTTTGGTATCTAAGTATAGTGAGTTGCTTGCAAGCCACCATAGTGATCTCAGATTTAAGGGACACTTATTTTCATATCCTTCACAAGCAACTCTTGATAGCAGGGAGCTCTATAGTTAGATCATGTTTAGTAAAATATATCCCTATACTTCATCTGCATGCCATAACAATATCTTCATACTTTTTTGTTAAGAGGTCAACTAACACTTATGGCACACAATGACCTACACTCGATACGTTATCATCCTGGATAACAACGAATCATTTGGTCGTGATCTGGTTTAAGGACTAAATGATAAATCCTGCTTTATCAAGTCTAAATAATCCTAAAAACTTCATCATAAAAGAGATTATTATAGAAAGATGCAAACAATATGATAAAAAGTCAGAATAATAATTTTATTTACTTATAATTTAAGTATAAATTACATTCAACTCAACTATCTACAACCTAAATGATTGACTTTATGATACAATTTCCAACCCCAGAATACTCCTACATGAAAATATCCAACATGAGAAGGTAGATCTAACTGAGATTATTTTAAAAGACGATCCTCCCCAAGAAGAAAAAGAGGTGAAAGAAGAGGAAGAAGAAAAGGAAGAAGAGGAAGAATTGGAAGAAGATTCTAAAAGATACCAAACATCTGAAAATTAAGGCCGATGAGTAGTACTAAGTATATATTTTTTGGATTATTTTAATTACTTATCTTGCATCATTTAAATTATTTAATTAATTTAATAAATTTATTTATTTTTATTTTTAGAGAGCATATATCATGTCTTCTAGAGGTTGGAGTCACGCTAGTTGAGAATAGAGCTCTGAAGGAGAGAGCGATCTTATGGTCAGTTTTCATGATTCTGTATCTCTTACTTCGGACGGTAAGCTCTAATACTTTATATATTCTCGTTTATATTATTTTTTATTTATTAACTAATATAACATATTGTATTAGATTTTTTGTGCTCAGGTTTGGAGGATGGGGGGTCACCGTGACCCCATAGTCCCATGCAGTAGCGACCACCGACTCTAAGACATAGCACTATGGTCGAGAACCCGTCCGGCTTACAGCACCTCTGACTAGATTGGAGGATAGGCAGATCATCCATATCTAGAGTGGCTCATAAGTACTACATGGTCAATTAATATGTTTATAATTTTATAAGTTTGGAGTTGATATTTATTCTTCAAAATTAATTTTGCAGCACATTCAGAGAGCCTTCAACATCTCGTGTCATTATCGGGATCATACGCTAATTGATGCCGAGCCCTACTAAGTCAAAACTAGTTTAATTTATTTCTTCCCAATATATTGGTACTTTAATTATATATTAATACACACTTTTTTCTATCTTGCAGGAGCATTACCGATTCAAGATTCCTAAGGATGAGAAGGTTGACTGTCAGACCTTCGATAAAATGGCCATATAGAGGCTTCGAGATGGTCTCTATAGCCTTAGGTAGTCCGCCATCCAGCATTCTAGTTCTCAATCATCATCAGACTGGAGGTCCTTCATGGATCACTGGATGTAGATGGATATATGGCAAGCCCTCTACGATCAGTAAAGCAGCAAGGAGTACTTTAGTAGGTAATAGAGGGCTCGACAGAACCAAACTGCCCAGTAGACTTCGATTAGGCATACGGATAGCTCGATCGGCATACGTATTATGGTCGATAGATTGGTAAGAAATCAATACCAAAACTCTTCACTAGAACTATAAAAACTCTTATATGCAAGTTTTAATTAATTTAATTTTATTATTTATTTATTATAGATATGATAGCTGGATCATCCACTAGACCAGTTGTAGCTATGGTGGGCCACATACCAATCTAGGAGGACTGGTAACTATTTAAATTTTACATCATGATAGATCGTAATAAAAATTTTAAATTTTATTTAATAATTAAGTTATTATAAAATTTAATTTTTTATTAGAATTAATATATTTCTAAATTATGCATATGCATTATCTGGAGTATGTTGCTGAGAGGTACAGCGATGAGACATCTTCTCAGCCCTTCTTGATCTTGAGGGATAGCCCAGTGCCACCGAAGGAATGAGTTAGAGTCAGATCATAGGATTCAGCCATAGCTGCAATCCTCCACTATCATGATATCCTTTGGCATCCTCAGAGGCCTTGACGTCACAAACTTGGAGCAATGCACACATGGAGGAGGTCGTGTAGAGACTTTTGAGCCAACGATGTCAAGACCTCATGGATGTCATCCGCGATACCGTCATAAAGCTTCTATAGGATCCACTGGTGCATGACCAGCTGGACTCATTATCCCAGCCATCACATCAAGTAATTAATTATATTACTTATTTTAAGTTTTTATATTTAGAAACTTCGTATATTTAGGTTTGAGATCGAAAAGGGGATCATGGAGCTAAAAATTCAATCTAACCATCCAATCAATGGACCGAGGATATCTATAGCATCGTATCATCAAATCAAAAGATATACCTTCGTATCGAAAAATTCATCTTTGTATCAAAACTTACTAATATTATTTTATTTTTTTATTATAGGATGCTGAAATATCCGGCTCTTATTCACTAGCTAATGAAGAGGAGCAGGAGGAGGAGGCAGGTGATGATGAGGATCGGACCTAATTTTTTTTAGATGTATTATATTTTTTTGATGTATTATATTTTTTGATACTACTTATAAAAAAAATTATATAATTTATATTTTTAATAAAATATAATTAGTTTTTAATTTTTAATTATCATATTATTTTTGGATTTTAATTATAATAGGTACTATAAATTATAATTTATTATAATTAATTAAAATAAATTTTTAAAAATATTATTATATTTTAAAAAAAATATAAATTAACTATTAGTATCGGTATTAGCAACGATAAACGCCATCGCTAACAAATATTAGCGATGACTTTTGGTATGAAATGCTGTCGCTAATAATTCTTTAAATAAATTATTTTATTTTATTTAAAAATTATAAAAATTTATGATGGCTAGTTTGGTCGCTAATAATTTTTAGCAATGGCTTTAGCCATGGAGTTATCATCGCTAATATTTTTTAAAATATTTTATTTTATTTAATTTAAAATTTTAAAATTATTAGAGATGACATTAGCGATGGAGTATTATGTTATTATTAAATATTAGCGATGGCATTAGCCACAACTTTATCATTACTAATATTTTTTAAGAAAATTAATTTAAGCATAAAAATTTATTAAAGATAGAATTTTTCATCATAAAAGCCACCGCTAATTTTGGTTATTAGTGATGGCATTTTTTGCCCTTGCTAATAATGATATTTAGCGATAAGAGTTTTTTATATTAGATTTTATGATGGTATTAGCGATGGTAAGATTATTAGCGTGGTAGATGGACTATTAACGATGGTGTTTAACCATTGCTAATAGTCAGAATTCTTGTAGTGTCCATTTCAAATGTCAATTTGAACGAAATTTCTTCGATTGAGATCTGAGGAGTTGTTCGGTAAGACCATAGAATGCTATAAAATCCATGGCCCAATTTTCTTTGGCTTATCCAATTCTTATCTTAATTAAGCCCTTATAGAATTATTCCTATTAATGACTCGATTTCTCCATTTGATTGTGGATGTCTGACTGAATTGAGTTTATGGATGAGATGATATTTTGCACAAAACTTCTTAAATTTGGCATTGTTGAATTATCAGCCATTGCCGATAATAATTATTCAAGATCAACCAAATCGGCAGATGATAGATTTTCACAAAAAGTCGTTAGTCATTTTTTCATTATTTATGTCAAGGATTCAGCTTCCACCTACCTGGTGAAGTAGTCAGTTGCAATGATAATAAATTTTCTTTGCCCACTGGTAGGTGGAAAAGGATTGAGTATGTCAACCTCTCAATGATCGAATGGCCAAGTTGCTGAGATGGTTGCAAGATAACTTGATGAAAGTTTTTATGTATTGGCAAACTTTTGACACTGATCACACTTTTGGATCAAGTCGGATGCATTTTTTTGCATAGTTGGCCAATAATATTCTTGCCGAAGAATTTTGTATGATAACGATCTGTCCTCCAAGTGATTGCCATAAATGCCTTCGTGTACTCTTTGAAGAGCATGATTGGCTTCAGAAGGTCAAAGATACTTTAGCAAGGGTAAGGACATCGATCTTCAGTAAAATTGATTATTGATGATCACATATTGAGCTGCTAATTTTTTCATTCGGTGTGCTTCAATAGAATCAGTCGATAATGTTCCATTGATCAAAAACTTGATGATTGAATCAATCCAACTTGGCTCATAACCAACTTGTATTTGATGAATTTTTTCTTTGGCCTCAATACTTAAACTTTCAAGATGTTCGATGAAGATTTTTTCCAACTCATCATAACCAGAGGTAGCGAGTCAGGACAGAGAATCTACTCAGATATTTTTCAAGCATGGAATATGAAAGATCTCACAGTAATCAAAATTTTCTTGCAAAGATCTAAGCTTCTATAAGTACCTAAGAAGAATAAAATCTCAGATCTCATATTCTCCTCGGGACTATCAGGCGACCAGTTGTGAGTTGGTGAATATCTTTAGATATTTTACACCGAGATCTTTAGCTATCTTCAATTCGGTGATCAAAGTTTCATACTCAGCTTAATTGTTTGAAGCTTTGAAAGCAAACCAAAGAGCATACTTAGTCACCATCCCATCAATATTGGTTAGAATAAGACCAGCACCACATCCTTGGACATTTGAAGCTTCATCTACATGCAGAATCCATGTAGGCTCCAAAGTCTTTTCTTGAGATTGATCTTCAACTTGGCTATCCTTAGTTGGCACGCATTCAATAATAAAGTCAGCGAGTATTGGAGCTTTTAACAAAGATCGAGGAACATAATAAAGATCAAACTCACTGAGTTCAATCACCCACTTAGCCATTCTTTCTGAAGTGCTTGGTCGTTGAAATAAAGTTCGCAAGGAAAGATCGATAAAGATTTTTGCCGAGTGGGCCTAAAAATAAGATCGTAGTCATCGAATAGTCATGATGATAGTGAAGATGACTTTTCAATCTGAGAATATCTTGTTTCAGTCTGATGTAGCACCCAACTTATATAATAAATGGGCTTTTGTACTTCATTTTCTTCTCCAACCAGCACCAAACTGACAACTTCAAAAGTTGTAGTCAAATACATGAATAATACATCACCGGTATTCACATTTGTCAAAAGTGGAGGGCAACTTAGGTATTGCTTTAAGTCATTAAAGGCCTTCTAGTATTCTTCCATTCAAGTAAAGTCTTTCATCTGCCTGAGGATCTTGAAGAAAGGAAGGCATTGTTCCACAGATTTGGAGATGAATCAATTTAAGGACATAATGCGTCCTGCCAATCTTTGAATGTCTCATCGACAAGTTAGAGGCTTCATATCAAGGATAGCCTTGATCTTTTCAGGATTAGCTTCGAAGCCATGCTTTATGACTATAAAATCAAGAAACCTTTTAGAAGTCACTCTGAACAAATACTTAGTCAGATTTAGTTTCATTTGGTATCTTCTCAAGGCATCGAAAGCTTCAGCTAAGTCATCGATATAAAGAGAAGCTTCAATGCTCTTAACAAACATGTCGTTAATGTAGACTTTCATATTTTGACCGATCTAATTCTTAAAGACTTTGTTGACTAATCTTTGGTATGTAGCTTTAGCATTTTTAAGATTGAAAGGCATGACTTTATAGCAATACAAGTCTTTATCGATAATAAATGCCATCTTCTTCTCATTTTCGGGCACCATCCAAATTTGATTATATCTTAAAGGAGTCCATGAAGCTAAGTAGCTGATGGCCTTATGTGGCATCAACTAGTTGATCAATTCGAGAAAGCAAAAGGCTATCTTTGGGACAAGCTTTATTTAAGTCGGTGTAGTCGATGCATATAAGCTATTTACCATTAGCTTTCTTAACCATCATGACGTTTGCAAGCTAATTAGGATAGTATGCCTCATGAATGAAGTCGGCCACTAACAGCTTATCAACTTCTTTGTTGATGGCTTTTTGTCACTCAAGAGTGAAACTTTTTTCTTTTATCTCACCAGCTTATACTTGTCATCAACATTTAGTCAGTGAATAATTACATCAAGTGGGATGCTCGGCATGTCTGAAATGGACCAAGCAAAGACAATTGCATTTTTTTTATCTCTCCTATTGTTCATCTTTTAATGAAGATCCAACTTGAATGATCTTAGTCGGGTCTTCACAGTTAAGGGGTACAAAGATGAGTTGCTCTGCGAGTTTTTCTTGACTTTCTTCTTCTTTCTGGTATAATCCATCAATGGGAAGAGCTTCAATTGATTTTTTTTCTTTGATTATAGTTAAGTAACATTACTAGGCCAACTGTTGATCTTCTCTCATTTCTTCAATCCCATTCCTCGTTAGAAAGCACATGAGTAGATCATACGTTGAAACAATCGCTCAAAGCACATTAAGTCCGGATCACCCCAAGTTGATATTGTAGGCAAAAGGTACTTGGGCTATAAGGAAGTTAAGTTGCATAGTCGATTGCCAAGGATACGATCTGGCAATAATAGGAAGTTCTATCTTTTTTTCTACTTTGATCAAATCATCGATAAATTTGATTAAAAGACTATTGATTGATTTTAGTTGGTCAATAGAAAGTCGCATTCAAAAGAAAGCATCGTAGAAAATCACATCAGCGGAGCTTTCATTATCAACGAGATATCATTTTACATTATGTTAGCTATTGTCATAAATACAACAATAACATCGTTATGAGGAGTTTGAATTCCTTGTGAATCTTCTTCAGCAAAAATAATATCATCATTTGCCTGTCGATGTTTGGAGGAGCCTTTTGAGTCGTCTGTCCTCCGAAATCTTGATCCTATCAAGATCATATTGATTACGCCCATCGGAGATTGAGCATGAGTTTCTTCCTAAGGAGACAGCTATGGTAGATTAATAGGTAGTTGTACAGATCATTTCCATAGGTATTTGACAAGATATTCCCTTCTTATCAGAGCCTCAATCTCGTTCTTCAACTAGATGCGCTTTTCGATATAGTAATCACGATCATGATGGAATCGATAGTAGTGCTTCCTATTCTAAGATAATGATCGCGACTTAATCGGCTAGGGCCATTGAAGATAGCCATCCCCCTCTATTTTCGTAATAATCTATGCACAAGGAGCAGTCAGAGGGGTGTAAGAGTCATACCTATTGTTGAAGTTTTTAGGCTTCGGACTTGGTCGAAAATTGGTAGAGCCACTCTCTCGGCATGGATTTGGCTGGGGCCTACAGAGGTTCCTTCTTTATTTTCTTTTTTTGACCTTTAACTTTGTATTGGCATTGATCAGTTGCAGCTTTCTCAGCACAAATATACTTGCCCGCATGATCGAAGAGTTCGGCATATGTCCGAGAAGTTATTTTGTCTAGGGAGTAAGTAAACCTAAAACTCCATAATCCCTGCTTCATGGCCGCTATGGCTGTCAACTAATTAAGGTCTTGGATCTTAAGGGTGACAGTGTTGAAATGCACCACAAAATCTTGCAATGATTCTCTATCTTGTTGTTTGATGGAGAAGAAGCTATTAGAAGTTCATGATGTCTTTCAGTTGGTTCCAAATTACACCACAAAAAGTTGTTTGAACTACTTGAACGAATGGATACTCCCCAACTGAAGTCTAAAGTACCATATTCGAGCAATTTTTTGGAAGGTGATCGGAAAAGTAATACAGAGGAGAGCGTCGGATACTTCTTGAATGAGCATTAGAGTTCTGTAGCTTGTAAGATGATTTAGTGAGTTGTTAGAGCTATCATACGGTTCCATCTACTGCATTTTGAACTGACAAGGAATCGATCCATCAAGGATATGGCAAGAGAAGGATAGATGGGTGCTGACGCCATAGTCGCTGGCAGGATCTCGTTTGTTTATTTGGAGCTGATTCAAATGACGATCGAGCTCTTTTAATTTACGATCGTATTCATTCAAGCATTGCTAAGATTCATCAAGATGCTTGGAGAATCCTGAAGTAGAACCTTCTTCAGATGAACTCGAGGACAGTCGTGGCCTCTTTTCTTTTTATAAAATTCAATGAGAGGAAGGAGATCGGCGATCATCAAAATAGGCTTGTGGAGAGTATCAAGAACCAAAGAGAGGAGATAGTCGAATGAGTCGATAGTTCGTCTGATGGGAATATTGAGTTGAATAACTAGATGGAGAGCAAGGCCAGTGATTGCACCAAGAAGACACATCATGCAACACCAACTCCTTCGATCGCCGTTGCTACTGCTGCAAGAGGGTTTGGACAACTTCCATCAAGGTTTTCATTTGCTGCACTATTGCAGCAGTTGCTATTGGTTTACTATTGCCACTGACCGTAGAGCATTAGGTTCTTCAGGAGCCGTCGGCTAAGCCACACGTCATGATGAACGTCGTGTGGAGCTGGTGGAAGCATTTTGGGCTCTTGTCTAGGCCATCATGATTATTTAGGAGAAAATTTCATCTATTATCTTGCCTCCTATCTGGTGCGCTAATATGTTGTCGCCTTCCTCTGGTGGGATAGTTAGTCAGAAGCCGAGTAGTGCACCCGTGCGATGGACAGCAGGAAACCTGCAAATAAAAGTTCTCTTTCCAGAAGTTGTCCGATGGGAGACCCTCTAATGATTAAATCAGTCGGAGATAGGGAATAGCTTAAGAAAGCCAAAGACAAGAGCAAAAACTTGTGATATGAAAAGCTTAGCTTACCCGGTTTCCCTTAGTTTACCGGTATTTATAAGATAGAGAAAGTTGTTATTGTGTAACTCTTGTCCTTGAATATTCGAAATATGAAAGTTATGGTATTTAGTGGACAGTGATCTCATTGACTGCCGTTAAAGGCTAAATAATAGGCTGCACATAGGCAAGTATTATGCGCCGTATTTATGGGTAGTTAATATTTTTGTCATATAATCATCGTTGATTCTGATAATCGGCAAGATTTTAAGTAGATAGTCGGTCAAATACCGAGTATCAGCCTGCTAGAGGCCGAGTATCTTTAGGAAGTTGGACCAAGTTGGTTAAACATCGACTTGGTAGGCTTGTAATATTTAGTCTGCTAAAATCTGTTAGAACTAGTCGGTGAAGTCTCTCCAAATTCAGTCGGTTGAATGTCGATCAAGTTGAGTCGGGCTGGATCTCAATGATTCATTAATTTAACATGTAGGCGAGAAAAATACAATCATTATAGTCTTAGTCGGTCTGTAAGCGAGAAAGTAAAATAGCCAGCTAAGCGATAAGGATCTATCCTAATACTATCCATCCACAAGTAACTTAATAGGCCTCAATTTATTGCCATCCCCAAGGAAGATAGAAGAACATCCACAAGTAATTATATTAATTACCAAGAAAGTGTACATATCTTGGTGGCTTTAATCAGCAAAAGTAATACATTTATCCTGGTAATAAAATCTTTCTAATGTAATGTTTGGAAGAACAAATGAAATCATATACCAACTTGACGGTACCATGTACATTGATTGCGACATGCTAGTATATCAACCCATTTCCTTCTCCACTTCATGTTTCTAAGGTAGGCTATCGGATTAAAGCTGGTATAAATATGCTTGATCCAATTTTTATATTCCTAGCCACGTCCTGTCGCTGCATACAATGTTATGGTATGTCATTGAAAATGTCCAAAAATAGGATGAATTTTTTTAATATAGTATATTTTTAAATTATTATAATATTTTTAATAATTTATTACTGTTTGAACATTATTTAGGTCACAATCAAATCCATTTGGGAACGTTTTAAAATCCGCACGTTCATTGATCATTTCTTGTGAATCCATTTGCTTAGCAAATGGTGACACCGGTGGGTCCGGAAATAGACGTTCATATTTTGCTTTTGCGAATCTAAACTGCACCTATTTCAATTTTATTGTATCAATTAAATTCAGCAAGTATATATATATATATATATATATATATATATTAAAAAATACAAATTAAGTTGGATAATTTAAGAAAAATGTAAACTTATTTTGTAAAAATATAATTTTTGTCAATAAAAATAATTATCACCATCTTTTATGGTGAAAAGATTCACATTCCTTCGTACAATTATCATTGTTGCTTTGGATCTATACAGACTAATCAATGATGGAGTTTGGAGCGTTTTTAGCTCTATGTGGTAGTTGATAGGATTGTGAATCAATGATATAAATTTATATTTATTAAAAAGAGATATTTAATAAAAAATTTTTGGACAAAACCAATGACAAGATGCTATATTAATATTTTAAATTTTTAAAATATTATAATTAACCAACATATCTTTATTTAATCTTGTAATCATCTCTATACGTTCTTTAATCACTCAACATACCACTATATACTTGATGTGGTTAGGAAACTTTCTCAACCTAAGCCGAGGATGCAAGCGAGCCTCTCGATCACCCTCAGCTTGTAGGTTAGGTGCTGATTTTTGTTTCTACCGATCCGAAATGTTTTAGTTGACCTTTATACTTAGAAGAGTTAATTTGAAATTCTCGAGTAATTTTTTGAATCACACAACCTCTTAAAACATTATGAGGAGGTAGATAAGACAATGACAACTATCAAATTTTTAAAAGATCAGGTCTCAAAAATTTTGGGATAAGGCATCTAAAAAGGTTAGAATAAGATAACGACAATCACCAAATTTTAAGAGATCAAATAAAAAATACCGGGATAACATGCTCAAAATGATATTTAGAATGGCGTCCAACATCTTTCCTCTTGTAGCTCTCTCCTCTGTATGCAAATAGAAGCAAATAAATAGAAGCAAAGGAGATCTTCGTGTATACAATCTTTCTCTCGCATGCTTTTTTTCACATATTTTCTGTATTTTAAACTTAAGCATCGGATCCTCACCGTAGCCCAGTCCAAAATTTCTTTTCGTCTGTCATCATCCTATTATCGCCGCCCATTTCAATCGTGCCGACCTCACAACAATACCATTATTATAATATTTTTTATTAATTTTATATGTAGTTTCACTCTATCCAAGAATTTTTTTTTCTTTTCCCACGGCTACCAATGAAAATGTGGCAACCGTCAACCGTTGCTCGTTTTGAGATCTGAGCCGACAGATGAATGGTGGAGTTGGAGCGCTTTGAGAGCTGTGCGATGGGTGATCGAACGGTGGTTTCGGGAGAAGGCAAGCCATCAACGCGGCATCGTAGATTAATTTTGAGTCCATGCATGATTGCGTCGTTGTCGGCATACTTGACACCTGATTCCTTCTTTCCTAAGGATAAGGAAAAGGGAAAGGAATGCCTGCTCCCGTTCACATTGCCACCAATGATCAAGCGAAGCAAGCAACTAATTAATTAACTACATTTCGTGGAAGACTTGACTTCCTCTGACGAGACACCTTGTACTCATCATTCATCAAGCCTTATCTCCCCGCTCGCTCGGGTATCTCACAAGGCAAACTCCACACAGAACATGGATGTCTCTCCTCTTCTGCTCCCCATTCTCTTCTTTTCTTTCCTCTTCTTCCTCTCCCACAAATTTGTCCAGAAGAAGAAGCTGCCCGACGGCGACTCCGACACCAACAAGATAGGCTTATCCGACGTCGTCAAGAATCTCCAACGCAAAAATTTCTTGACCTGGACTGCAGAGTTGGTGGTCGCGAGCCCCACCAAGACTATAAACTTACTCTCCTGCATCATCACCGGCAATCCCAAGAACGTCGAGCATATCCTCAAAACCAATTTCGAGAACTATCCCAAGGGCAACGACTTCGTCAACCTCCTCGAGGACTTCCTCGGCCACGGCATCTTCAACGCCGACGGCGATCACTGGAAGCTCCAGCGCAAGACCGCCAGTCTTGAGTTCAACAACAAGACTATCCGAAACTTCATCGTCGACAATCTTGACCGCGAGGTCGTCGGCCGCTTCCTTCCATTACTCTCGAAGGCTGCCGCCTCCGGCGAGTCCATCGACCTCCAGGACCTGCTCGACCGCCTGGCTTTCGACAACGTCTGCAAGGTCGCCTTCGACGTAGACGCCGCACGCCTCGTCGGAGATACTGCAGAGGTCGGGCGGTTTGTCTGGGCGTTCGAGACGGCCGCTGAGATTAGCATCAAGCGATTCCAGCAGCCGCGATTCTTATGGAAGTTGCGGCGGGCGCTGAACCTTGGCGAGGAGCGCAGGCTAAAGGAGGAGCTCGCCGTCGTGAATGAATTCGCCACGAAGGTGGTGAAGGAGAGGAAGGGAAGGAAGCGGGAGGAGATCGAGGGCAGTGACGACCTCCTGTCGCGGTTCATCGCGGAGGGGGACTTCTCCGACGAGTTCCTCCGTGACATAGTGATAAGCTTTGTGCTGGCCGGACGGGACACGACATCCACGGCCATGGCTTGGATCTTCTGGGCGCTCTCAACCCGACCCGAGGTCCAACAGAAAATTTTAGAAGAGATTGCTTCGGTTCGATCAAGGAGTGGCAACGCCGGCGAGATGCTGACGTTGGATGAGCTTAGAGAGATGGAGTACCTCCTTGCTGTGGTGTCGGAGACACTGAGGCTTTACCCGCCGGTGCCGATGCAGCAGCGCGTGTGCATGCGAGACGACGTGCTACCGGATGGGACGAGGGTGAAGAGAGGGTGGTCGGTGATGAGCCACTCGTATGCGATGGCGAGGACGGAGGGGATATGGGGGGAGGACTGCAAGGAGTTTAATCCGGAGAGGTGGCTACAGAACGGGTCGTTCCAGCCGAAGAACCCGTACCGGTTTCCGGTGTTCCACGCCGGGCCGAGGACGTGTCTGGGGAAGGAGATGGCTTACATTCAGATGAAGGCTGTGGTGGCGAGCGTTATGGAGAGGTTCGAGATAGCGGTGGTGGATGAGGATGGGGAGAGGGAAAGGGAGATTGAGTACCTCATCACTATGAGAATAAAGGGGGGGCTACCGGTCCAGGTGAGAACAAGAGAGCGTCACCTTCCCGAAGAAAGAAAGGATTAGAACGGACCACCTCTGTACGTAACCGCCCTTGCGTACCAAAAGAAAATGTTGCCGGTTGGCAGCTTCAATAGCGCTACGTGTCTGTCACTTTTTGACTTTTTTCCTTTTTTCTATTTGTGTTTGCGTTACAATAGGAGGAGCTAAGTGTCTATCTATGATATGTAGCATCGCAATATATATATATTTCTGTTTTGATATGTTGGCAATAAATATTCTTTATTAGTATATAGCAGCATCCACATCTCAAAAGGACTGTTGGTAATTCTAATTTGAGGCTACTCATTTCATGTATAGTATTTCATGAGTTTTCAAGTTCTAAAAAAATGATAAAAAAATTATTTTCTTTTGAATGGGGAGAGCGAAGCAAGCAAAGAAGATGCTAAAATGAGAAAAAGATAGAATATATATCACATATTCTATGTGCTAATATTATTGGTAACTTTGATTTACACCATGTCTGATATTTTATATATGGTTAGTATTGTTGGCTAGTACATGTGCAATTCTCAAAAAATATATTGGTACATCATGAATTTAATTATGAGATATTTGGAAGATTCTATAGATGTAGATTTAGTCTATCATGTATAGTAATAGATCAATTAATGGTATTACAAGCTACCTTGTTTATGATTATTTAGGTGATCTAGATAGGTGACGTTCATTGGTAGAATATGTCTCTAATTTTTGTTTGGATGCCCTATCAATTGGAAGCTTATACTTCAGTCAACAGTTGCTTTATCTATGACTGAACTGATGGAGTAAAGAATGCTATATGATTGTATGTATATCTTCATTGATATTGTTGGCTTACAGAAACACTTATCAATTATGCATTATGATAGTTAAGGTGCCTAAGAATCTAATGTATTACTAAAGAACTAAACATATTGATATCATGTATCATTTTATTAGAGATCATCAATAATGATATTATTATAATTCAAAAATAACTATTATAGAAAATTCAATTGATATGTTAATTAAATAATTTTTAGTTGATAAATTCAAGTGTTATTTCAACTTGATTGGTATCTGTAGACGTTAGTGTCTTAGAATACACGTGGAAGAGATTGTGAGTAAAATTTTGATATATTTAATTTGATAAACTTCAAGCTAAGTTGAAAATTTATTGAGTATTATTGGTGGAGAAATCGAATCATCGCCGAACTGCTGGAGTGGTCGTCGAAGATTTCGCTAGTGAAACCTGCAAAATAAAATCTTGACTGGAGGTAGGTAGCTCCAGTGTGGATCCTCCAATGATCAAGTCAAAAATCTGCCAACAAAAATAAAGTAATCAAGAATTAGATAGTTTATAAGAGAAGAAGACGTATCTGAAGGGTACTATTTATAGATGAAGCTATAACAGATTGACAATGACTACTATAATTGATTGCTAGTGGGCTGTTCGGGCGGTTTTAGTTTTGTTATAGAGGATAAGTAGGCGATCGTAATCATCAGATATTGGCAAGCTGCAATTTGATGATGGCACAGATATAAAATATTTTTTTATCACTAATACTTGAAATTGAAAACCACCGAGCTTGATAGGTGGCTTCGTGGACTGTAGTTATTCTATGAAATCTAAAATTGGACAGACTAAGTTTGAAGGTTAGTTATCTGAGCCGAACTTGCGCTTTGGATTCTATGATCGGATGAACTTGAGAGCTGGATGAGCACCAAACTTTCTGACTGAGATTGAGTCAGGATTGCTTAAACTGATTTAAGAAAGGTTAGTTGGAGGTTTGACTACATTTGAGATCGGATTATGATAGAAACTACTATAGAGTGATTATCGTCAAGCTTGAACTAAAGATCGGAGTCAAGAAGCTAGCAGATATTCGAGATCAAACATCAGTAAGAGATCACTACCATTTTAGGATAAGCTATCACTAGGCTTAGACTGACGGTCGAAACTTGCCAAACTTAGAGGAGAGCCTTTCAATATCAATTAGAGCATAGGGATCGGTTGGTTGTATCTTAGGCTTAGCTGCATTAATGACCAAACGATGCCTTCAGGGGGTCAGCGATAGCTAATTTGCAGGAACTTCGATAGAGATCATTTTTTTCTCAATACCTATCCTTCTACTTTTAGGTTTAAAGTTCAGACGAAGAGAGTACTATTATCTGCGATTGTCGAAGTCTAATGCTATTTTTTCACCTTTGAGATGTGACATTTTTTGGATAATTCAAGCTGGCATTGAAGTCTCATTATTATAAAATGACCTAAGATGATTTTGAATTTTGAAATTTTCTTTGGCACAGAGCTTAACCGTATGGTGCAATAATTATACTACCTGACTCTGCAACTCATAATGATGCTAGACACGTGGCAAGCTCGGATTAGATGGTGACAATTCGAAATCATGATGATTTTGGGTTTTGCCAAATATTTAAGGTCTCCCTTCTCTCTTTCCTTTTTATTCTATTCTCTTTATTCTCTAGTTCTTCCTCTGCAACTGTCTTCTCCGACTTCGATCACTTTTGCATCTTCTGCATTCTTTCAATCTTCATTGTCTTCTTTCCATCTTTTTTTCATGATTTCTATTGTCCCATCAAGCCTCTTGCAATCCTAGGTTAGCATTCTAACCCGTTTTTTTTATTTTCAGCAACTTTGTCTTATATTTTAGGACTCTTTTACAAATATTTGCTCTTTCCTTATCTTCTTCGATTCTTCTTCTTATTTTCTTTAATTTTTAAGTTATTTTCGTCTAATTTTTCCTTGATACAAAATGACTTCACCTAAATTACAATGTTCTTGGTTCTCTAAAAATCCTTCCAATTCAAATCCTTCCGAACTTAAATGAGTGACCGATCTCGAACCCGAGCATGAGGTCAGATCGACTTTTGTGCTCAAAATCCTAGCTTCCACTCTTACTCCTAATGACCTGTCCTTCATCTGAGCTTGGTTTGAGATTTCTTTTGAGTATGAACTCGAATTATCAAGGCTGAATGGCAAAATTTATGCTCTTCTCCCAAGTCGACTTAGGCTATACTCGGAGGCCATCCGAGCTAGACTCAGATTACCTATTTCAGTCTTTATTCTCAAATTTTTTTGCTTTTACAACATGTCTCTATCCTCTATTGTTTCCAATAGTTTTCATTTCATTATAGGATTCTTTGCTGCTTGTTTTCTTACTGAGGTCTAACCAACCATATCTTTATTCTGAGCTTTTTCATTATTAAAAATTATTCTTTTGCCAAAAACTAATAGTATATATCCCCACAAATCGAAACCAAAGGTTTGATCAAGAGAGCTCCTTTCTCCATTCATGGCCAAAAGGAGTAGTTTCTCTTTATATCTTGTTCCACCATAGGATGGGGCTTCCTCACAAGGATCAGTCAAGCAAATCAGTTTTCAAGGCACCAGAGTTAAAAAAACAAAACTCCAAAAGTGTAAAAATCTTATGGGAATATAAAATCCCCTAGCTGGCCTAGTTGTTGTCTGATTAGACTCTTTTTAACCTCGATTTGAGTCACGTAGATCCCAAAGGTATAAATTTGAATTTCTTCTGATCTTTTATTCTTTTATAACTTTGATTTGCTCGTTTCTATAGAAATGATGCCTGACGAATTGGTACTACTATAAAAGAACCATCAAATGAGGAAAAGAAATGGTGCCAGCTTGAGGGAGGCATCAAGAAAAGTTAAGTCTTCTGTTCCGAGCCCAACTTCTTTAGTTCCTCCCATGTTTGCGGACCTTGAGATCAAGGTGGCCTCACCGACCCCAGCAACACTAGCCAAAATTGTTGAACACCTTTCCATACTGGGAAGAAGAAGAGGGATGGACTGCAGAAGAAAAAATCTATCGCCAAAAATTCTCGACCATAGAAGGTTGCCAGGGAGTCAAGTGGTGACAGCATCAACTAGAACACCACCACTCTCGATAACTAAAGGGTCATCTTAAACCTTCTAGAAGACAGCCTGCTCCCTACCAAGATAGATAAAATTCATGCGCTGAGCCTCCAAGAGCAAAAGAAGGGAATAATTTCTGCTTTTCTCGAGGTAAGTACTTTGTCATTTATCAACTTTAACTATTTCATGATGAGGGAGATAACTTCATTATTCATAGGTGGGCCACTTTTTGTGTATCATCATTAAGTCAGCTATCATTAATCATAAGGTTGATGTTACCAAGGCTAAGACCGAGGCCTCCAGCCACAAAGTCGAGATTGAATGTCTCAAGGAGGCACTCAAAGAGTCTGAAAGGATCTCAGCAAAGGCCAAGAAAGAGTTGGCCAAAATGAAAGGTGCCCTAGAAGAGGCACAAAATATCCTGAAAAAGGTAAAATCTGACCTGGCCTCGAGAAGGAGAAGAGTAAGGCTGCCGAGTATGAGGCCACCGAGGTTAGGAAGGAGGAGGAAAAAAAATGGCTGAGATCAAGCATTTGATAGTGGAAGAGTTCAAGTCTTCTAAGGAATTCACCACGATCAAGGTGCAATTTATCGGTAAAGTTTTCAATGCTAGTTTTGAGTCCTATCGGTAGAAGGTTATGAGCCATCATCCTAAGCTGAACCTTATATTTTTGAAAGATGAATTGGATGATCTCCTGACTGAGGCTGACCTCATGACTACTAGGCCTTCTGTTGAAGTTGTGGAGCTTGTCGAAATGCATCCAGCTTCCGAAGCCAAAGCAGGTTGACCCTCCAAGACCAAGCCGAGCTCCTCTATTTTTTCTTATGTGTTGTGGTGTGTTTGTATAACAGACCGGTATCTATAGATATTATCACGATTGATCTCAAACTTGGACTATAGCTATTTATTGCCCAGCTATGTAATCCAAGAGGGATGGTGAATTGAATTTTTTTAAAAAATCTAAAGACAAAAAATAGAATTGCAAGATGTGCTGTTGATATTTTAAGTGAAGTAAGGTGAGTAAGGCAAGTATGGTGCAAAAGCTTAAATTAAAAAAGAAAAAAAAATAACACAATAAAGAAAATAAAGAGCATAAAGAGAGAATAATATAAACAAGAGGATTTATAATGGTTCGGTGCCAACCTTGCACCTACATCCACTTTCCAAGATTCTACTTAAAAATTTTAATCCACTAAATATATTCAATTGAATACAACATCGGATGCTATGATCCTAGCTATTTCAAGCTAGACATTTATTTTTTAGATATAAGTCAATCCAAAATACTTCAATTTAAGATTTGAATCAATTTTTTCAAGCTTTAAAAATCCTCCAAAAGCTTGGATCCCAAAACAGTAAATAATGTAAAAAAAATATACAAGTTCAGTACAGTTAGCTCCTAAATGAGCATAATAAAGTTTTAAAAAATCTTTACACAAGCTAGAGAAAGCTTTTAAGAATCCTCTTGAAGTGATTGAAGACTTGAATGCACGTTGTAGAAGTGGTTGAGCTTGAAATCAATTGCTTCTCTTACTTAGGGCTGAGATTTCTTTAAGCTAAATATTTTCTTTATTTTCTTGATATTTTTTTCTTTCTTTTTGAATACTTTTAAATCTTCATTGAATGCTAGAAGATAAATAGTAGCCATTTGTAGCCATTGCAAATAATTTGGATAGCATTGAATGTGCCAGAATGGAGAAAAAAATAGCTATTATAGATTTTTCCATCGCAGGGGGTCGCCCTCTAGAAAAGGGTCGCCCCATGGGGTGCCCCTTTTGCATCTGACGATGAAAAATAAGTTTCTATATTTTTGTATAAAACCTTCAGAGGGCACCCCATAGGTTGTCCCTTTTCGATGGGACGTCCTAGAGGTCTCCTCTTTTAGCATGCCAGTTACAATTCTGCGTGCCAGTATACCAAAGAAAAAAGGATCAACCTAAGGTGTCGATCTCTTTTGTCCAAAATACCATATCTTCACTTTTAGGCTTCCAAATAATTTAAGACTACCTCCAAATGAATCAACATCATCTTAAGAGTTCTTTAGACTTTCGAAAAACTTAAATTTTTGTTCCAACTTAAGTAAATTTTAAATTGACCATCTTTAACCAAAATTTTGCAATACAAAAATTTTTGAAAATCCTGAAATGACTTTTAAAAACATCTTCAAGAATATAAATCATTAGTAATCCTCTTAATTATTTTGTACTCATTAAAATTAATCATAGAGGTAGCAATCTTCCTCTTTTTGATGATGATAAAATAATTGAATATAAGCAAAAAGTAAGGTAAATTTGATATTGAAAAGAGAGATGCCATTTGCAACTAAAAAAGCTCGAAGATAATTATATGTAAGTGATTAGTTCAAAGCATCTAATTTTGGATATTATTTTATGCATATTGCATTATTCATGAAAATTCAGCAATCTGAATATATAGTATTCAGAAGAGAAGAGATTTTGCAATTTGTATTGACTTTTAATACCATACCATGACTTTTCAGTATGAAACTTTTAACAATTTGCTCAAACTTTATTATTAAGTATTAGAATTCAGTAATTTCATTATGAATTAAGAATTTAGCAATTTCACTATGAATTAATAACTTGATAATTTCACTATGAATTAATAATTTGCTTAAACTTTTTATTTAATAAGTTGTTAAATATGAACTATAATAATTTGCTTTTAATTTGCTTATACTATGCACAACATGCTATATTATTTACTTTCCCTTTTTGACATCATCAATTATGATCTTAAAGGTTTTTAAGAATGGAAAAAGGCTCTCCTTCACTTTATTCCCTTTGTTTTGCTGTTGAAATTATGAGTTAAAAAAAAACATACAATAATTGTAAGCTATAAACATGCAAAACATTGTAACTGCTCTTACAAGCCAATTCATTCATAGAAAGCTAGCACACTAAGCCAATTCAAACAATATTCATGTAAAAAGAAACTAAAGACACACACACACACACACACACACATATATATATATATATCCAAAATATGACTGAAGAGTCAAAAGACAAGTAGTCAGAATACATAAGTATCATAAGTCAACCTACATAGGCCTTAGGTACATAAATCATGGACCAACAAAAAATACAACCTCCATGAGACAATCAACCAAAAAAGAACAAGGCCATAAGTTAAATCCTAAATATATAAGACTGACTATACTAGATCTAATAAAGAAGATGGCTGGAACTACTAGAAGAGTCGGAGTCATCAAGAGAATCAGAAATGGGATGGAGATGGTTAGGTGCATAGCCATGAGGTCGATCATGACCATGTATGCCACAGCCCCTACCAAATGCTCGAGAGTCACACTCTTGCCAAAGATAGTGGTAGTGATGTGTGGAACAATAGAGAAATCAGAAGATGGTGCCATGAAGATGCTCTCTCTCTAAGTAGTCTCTCTAGCTGACAAAATAATACCGACAACCTCCTAAGCAAGTGAGTGAAGCTGGTCATCTACTAGTTTGATAGTAGAGTATCAATGATGATGCTCAGACTGTGGCTTTGAAGTAGTGCCTCTCACTATCCTTGAAGGACCCCTTATGATCTAACACAAATTGAATGTCTGGTGAAGCTCTATGATCATGGAGAGGTGAAAATGATCCTTCCTCCTCAGGTCTATCCTCCTTCTCTGCAATAACTCTATCTCTGATCCAATGATCACCAATCCTGATATAACTCATACGATGCAAAGAATTTGCATTATAGGTGTCAATATGGGCTAAATAGGTAGCAGCCTCTCCTTTAAAATCTATTCCAATGCTTCTAAAGATCTTAGTGAGTGCCATGCCATAAGATAAAGGTACTTTTAATCTGGTCACTATCTTTCTCATAGCATCAATCATCAGGGCTAATAAATTTAGAGAGATTTCACACACAATATGATGCATAATGCATAGATTCCTATCAGATACAAAATCAAATCTACCAGCTTTAGGAAAGAAAATGGTGTAGACAATATGATGGAATACCCTCATTTCTACACTGAGATCTCTACTAGCATTCAATTTCTCAATTCCACTAACATCATCTTTTTGCAAAACTGATCTCAGCCCTTCTTTGTTCAGCAGTCTATTAGATGTGGACCCTTCACATGGTAGGTGAATTAAAAACTTAAGTTGCTGAGCATCAAATTCTACTTCAACACCTTTAATCAAAAATCTTATCCTTCCATTAGAAAATAGAAAGTTCTGATAAAATTTTTGAACCAAGTTAATGAAAATAGTCTCTCTCTCTCATAGCACAGAAGGAATCCCAACCTAATGCTTTTATCTTTCCACTAAAAGAAATTCCATCTTTCTCTAAAAATCGAAAATCAATATTTCTCCTAAGAGAGATCTTCCTACTGAAGAGGGGTTTTATGCTAGGAGTTACTGAAGAAGTGGAGGGTGTCGGAACTGGTGTAGGATCTGAAACTGATGTAGTTCTTTTCTTTCTTTGCTCTTCTTCAAGATCGCAGGTAGATTTCAGGTGCTAGAAAAACTTCATCTGAGGTGCTATTGTCAAGCAGTGGAGGACAGCAACACAAAAGTGGAAGGGGAATGAGGAGGTCGAAGGGTATGAAGGATTCAAACGAGAATATGGATTTTGCCAAGAAGAATTTTAGTTTGGTTGAAAATTAGGGCTTGCGGTAGAAGTAAAAGTAGATGAGAAATGATCAAAATAGAAGAGGGATAGGATAGAGGATAGTTGGGAGATCATTTTAGAGAAGGTTTGGTGCGATTTGGAAGGAAGTTACAAAGGGATTCAAGCAAGAGGGTGTTCGACAGGAGGAGAAGAAAATGCCAAAGTGAGAAACATATGAAGGGGCATCCTACGGGAATAAGGAAAGATGAGCATGGTTTCTTCTCTTTTGAAGCTAAAGAAAAAGACCAAAATGCCCAAGGGGCATCCCTTGGGTCATTCCTTTTGCATGGGGCGACCTAGGGGGCATCCCATTTAGTTTAGAAATTCAAAAATTACTTTCTTTTTTTAACAAAGCGAGGTTTAAGAGTGAAAACCAAGAAATTTGAGAAAAGAATATAAAGGATAATGTCTCAAAGGATCATTTATAGGATATTTTTGAAAATAAAACAACTTGAGATCTTTAAGCAAGGCGATCCAAGATTTCTAACTTTTTTCTAATTTCACAAAATTTATCTTTATTTAAAAATTTTATAAAGATGTCTGTTAATTATTTTTTAGAGCAAACAAAATCAATTAATACATCATTATTTTGCATATGCTCTCTTATAAAATGATGTCTAATTTTAATATATTTTGGTCTAAAATATTGAATTGAATTTTTAGTTAGATTAATGGCACTAGTGTTATCACATCTTATGGGAATGCTATTAAGTTTTACGCCAAAATCTTTAAGTTATTGCTTAATCCACAAGATTTGAGCACAATAACTTTCGATTGCAATATATTCAACCTCGACCGTAGATAATATCATTGAATTTTATTTCTTACTAAACCAAGAGATTAAGTTTACACCAAAAAATTGGCAAGCTTTACTAGTATTTTTTCGTTCTAACTTACTTTTTGTAAAATCTGCATCTGAATATCTTAACAATTTTATCAATGATTGTTTGGAAAATCATAAGCCTAAAGTTTGAGTTTTATTTAAGTATTTCAAGATTCTTTTACCAGCATTTAAGTGAGATTCTTTAGGATTGAATTGAAATCTTGCACACATACAAATACTGAACATGATATCAGGCCTACTAGTAGTAAGATAAAGCAAGGATCCTATCATGCCTTTATAAAGCTTTAAATCAATACTCTTACCATTTTCATTCTTATCAAGCTTGCATGAAAGGCTCATAGGTGTGCCAATGCTTTTAGAGATCTCCATCCCAAATCTTTTTACTAGTTCTCTTGTGTACTTGCTTTAGTAAATGAAGATTCCTTCTTTAGACTGTTTAATTTAGAGTCCAAGAAAGAAGGTGAGTTCTTCCATCATGCTTATCTCGAACTTCTTCTGCATAAACTTGGCAAAGTTTTAACATAGAGTTTTATTAGTGGATCCAAAAGTGATATCATTAATATATATTTGCATCACAAGAATATCATCAACCTTTCTTTTTATAAAATGAGCTATATCTACTTTTTCTCTTGAAAAATTATTTTCAAGCAAAAATTTACTTAATCTTTCGTACCATGCTCTAGGAGTTTGTTTTAAACCATATAAAGCTTTATTTAATTTGAAGACAGTTTTGAAGAGCATGATTTTCAAAATCAGAGGATTGTTCTACATATACTTCTTCCATAATAAGACCATTTAGAAATGCACATTTTGCATCCATTTAAAATAACTTAAAGTTCATAAAACATGCATAAGCAAGCAAGAATCTTATAGCTTCTAATCTAGCAATGGGTGTAAAAGTCTCAACAAAATCAATTTCTTCTTATTGGTTATATCCTTTAGCTACTAGTCTTGCTTTATTTCTAATAATATTTTTATTTTCATCTAACTTATTTCTAAATACCCACTTAGTTCTAATTATATGATGATCTTTTAGTCTTTCAACTAAGATCCATACATGATTTCTTTTAAATTGATTAAGTTCTTCTTATATTGCATTTATCCAATTATGATCTTTTTCAACTTCATCAATAGTTTTTGATTCAAAATGAGAGACAAAAGCAAAATAATTATTTACATCTTAAAGTGAGGATCGAATTCTTACTCTATATGTTGGATCACCAATGATAAGTTCTTCAGAATAATTATGAACATACCTCCATTCTTTTAAAAGATTATTTATAGTTTTAGATTGTTCTTGTTGGTCTTATTGTTTCTCATCTTCATCCTCCTTTTTGCCTTTAAGTTTCTTATCCTTTTGGGCTGATGACTCTTTTATAGTGAGCTCATTCGTGTCTTCAATAATTTGACCTGCATTGTCAATACTATCTTTCTTTTTTGTTGGAAGATCATTAGTCTCATCAAAAATAATATATATTGATTCTTCTACAACTAAGATCCTTTTATTAAATACTCTAAAGGCTTTACTAGAAGTAGAGTAGCCAAAAAAAATTGCTTCATCTGATTTAGCATCAAATTTTCTAACTTATCTTTACCATTATTTAAAACAAAACATCGACAATCAAAAATATCAAAATATGTCATGTTGGATTTTCTTCCTTTCCAAAGTTCATAAGATATTTTCTTTAAAATTGGTCTAATTAGAGCATGATTTAAAATGTAATATATCATGTTAATTACCTCCATCCAAAAATACTTTGGAAGGTGGCTTTCATATAATATGGTACGAGCTATTTCTTTAAGAGTTCTATTTTTTCTCTCTACTATCCCATTTTGTTGGGATGTTCTAGGTACAGAAAAGTTATGATCAATGCCCTTTTCATTATAATTTTTTTTAAAATTATGATTTTCACTCTCGATACCATGATCACTATGAATTTTAAAAATTGAAAGACCTTTTTTATTTAAAATTTTTTGATAAAACTTGATAAAATCTTAAAAAAATCATCCTTTGATACCAAAATAAAATCCATGTAAATCAAGAAAAATCATCAATAATCATAAAATTATATCTTTTTTCACCTAAGCTTGTAGTTCTAGTAGGTCCAAATAAATCCATATATAATAATTCCAATGGCCTAGTAGTTGAAATAATATTTTTATTTTTAAATAAAACTCTGGTTTATTTTTCTAGTTGACATGCATCACATATTTTATCTTTTTCAAAATTTAATTTAGGTAGGCCAATAATTAAATTCTCTTTAATGAGTTTAGAAAGAAAATGCATACTAATATGAGCAAGCCTATGATGCCAAAGCCAGCTAATCTCATCAATCTTGGCATTCATGGCTACTAAGCATTCCATATTTTGTAAAAATAAATCATTCAAATCTACCATATAAAATTGTCATGCCTATATCCAATTAATTTCATGCCATTATTATTGGAACTAGTTACAATGCACAAAGTAGATTTAAATATAACTTTAAAGCCCTTATCGCATAATTGACTGATACTTAAGAGATTATACTTAAGACCATCTACTAGTAAAATATTTTCAATAAAAATGGAGAGTGTAATACCAATATTACATATTCCAATGAACTTTCCTTTGCTATTATCTCCAAAGTGACTATCCCTTCATCTTTTACTTTAAGAGTGATAAATTAAGATTCATCACCAGTCATATGTTTTGAACATTCACTATCAAGATACCAATTTCTTTTTGATCCTCAGAATGCAAGACATACCTACAAAAAAATCAGGTTTTAACTTTAGGCATCCAAGCTTTTTTGAATTTTTTTTGGTTAGTCATAATAGTTTCTTTAGAAATCCACATCATTTTTACATAAAAACTATCAAATTTGTTAGAGTAGCATTCAAAGGATTTAGGTCCTAATTTTTCATAGCTGAAACATAACATAGTATTTTGAAGAGAGTTTACAAATATGTTCTTCAAAAATTTTTATTTTTTAGAAAGTTGTAATCAAGACCAACTTTATCATAAACAACTATTTTATTTTTAAGAATTATATTTAGTTTATTTAAACTCAAGATGAATTTATCTACAATAGATTTTAGCTTATTTACTTCTATTTTTAGGTTCTGATTTTCTTGGATTAAATTTTTGTTTTCAGCTAAAATATCTTTCTTTTCTTTGAGTAAACATTGATTTTTCTTTTTCAGCTCTTTATTCTTCAATCCTAACTTCTTTAGATCATCTAATAAATCATTAAAAATCTCTTACAATTTATCAATTATAAAGTCATTTGAAGGTTCAAATATTACCTCATCTTCGTGTGCTATAAGATAAAGATTAGCTTCTTCATGGGTATCATCATCGGAGCTGATTCATCACTATCGCTCTAAGTTGCCATCATAGCCTTCTTTTTGAACTTCTTAGAGGCCTTCTTAAGTTGAGAGCATTCAGATTTGAAGTGTCCTGACTTCTTGTATTCATAATGTATAAGAGATTGCTCTTTCTCTTTCTCTTTGCTTGGCTCTTTCTTGGTTAATGGCCTTCTTCTTAATCCTTACCTCTTTTCTTCATGAATCTCTTGAATTTTTGAGTGATGAGTGCAAGCTCTTCATCTTCATCTTCGTTATTTGATTTGTTCGAATCTTCCTTTTCTTGAGCAATGGACTAGAGAGTAATAGTCTTTTTCTTTTTGATTTCTTCTTCGCTGTATTGCCTCATGGAGAGTTCATATATCATAAGTGATCTAAGAAACTCCTCCAAAAATAGAATATTAAGATCCTTTGCCTCTTAAATTGCTGTGACTTTTGTCTCCCAAGTTCTTAGTAAAGACCTAAGTACCTTTCTCACAAGATCACTGTTAGTATAAAACTTACTAAGACTCTTAAGTTCATTAATGATATCAATGAAATGAGTAAATATTTGAGTAATAGACTCATTTGATTCTATTTTTATGGACAAGCATGTTGATTTTAGACTCTTTTACCTGATTAGTATCTTT
The DNA here is from genome assembly GCA_006176705.1 of Cocos nucifera. NCBI lineage: Eukaryota > Viridiplantae > Streptophyta > Magnoliopsida > Arecales > Arecaceae > Cocos > Cocos nucifera. The sequence continues at coordinate 1,394,341 of QRFJ01000065.1, read as the reverse complement.
ATGAGTTATTTCTAGTCTATCCCATATTTTTTTAGCAGGATTACATGTGAAAATTCTATTGAATTCATTTGTATTTAGAGCATAATATAAAATATTAATAGTTTTTACATTAAGTTATGCCATCCTCTTGTCAACCTCATCCCACTTATTTTTAGGTTTAGGAATATTCTTGCCATTAATTTATTTTATGGATGAGTGAAGTCTATTTACTATAATACTCCATATATCATAGTTAAGAGCTTGAATAAATATCTTCATCCAAATTTTTTCAATAGATATAATTTGATCCATTGAAAAGTGAAGGTCGGTTTGTGAATTGCCCCTTGGCAAGTGAAGTACCAACTTAAGTTGCTATAGATCTTAAGCTCTTGATGGTAAAATCAAGAAAAGGCTAGAGCACTGAGCTCTGATATCACTTATTGTCCAACTATACAATCCAAGTGGGGGAGGGTGAATTAGGTTTCTTTAAAAAATTTAAAGATAAAAAATAGAATTACAAGATGTGCTGTTAATATGTTAAGTGAGGTGAGTGAGGCAAGTATGATACAAGAGCTTAAATTAAAAAAAAAAGTTAACATAATAAAGCAAATAAAGAGGATAGAGAGAGAACAATACAAACAAGAGAATTTATAGTGATTTGGTGCCAGTCTTGCACCTACATTCATTTTTCAAGATCTTACCTGAAAATTCCAATCCACTAAATGTATTCAATTATATTTTCAATTGAATACAATGCCGGATGCTCCAATCCTAGCCATCTTAAGCTAGACACTTATTTTTAAGGTACAAGCCAATCCAAAATACTTTGATTTAAAGTTTGGATCAATCTTCTTAAGCTTTGAAAATTCTTCCAAAGCTTAGACCCCAAAATAGTAAATAGAATGTAAAAAGATATACAAGTTCAGCACGATTAGCTTCTAAATAAGCATAATAAAGATTTAAAAAATCTTTACACAAACTAGAGAAAGCTTTTAAAAATCTTGTCAAAGTGATTGAAGACTTGAATGCGCGTTGGAGAAGTGGTTGAGATTGAAATCAATTGCTTCTCTTATCTAGGGCTGAGATTTCTTTGAGCTAAATATTCTCTTTATTTTTTAAATTTTTTCTTTCTTTTTAAATAGTTTTAAATCTTCATTGAATACTAAAAGATAAATAGTAGCCATTTGTAGTCATTGTAAATAATTTATGTAGCACTTAATGCGCCAGAATGGAGAAAAAATAGCCATTACAAATTTTTTCATCGCAGGAGATGATCCCTCTGGAAAAGGGTCACCCCATGGGGTGCCTTTTTCATCAGGCAATGAAAAACATGTTTCTATAATTTTGTATAGAACCTTCAGGGGGTGCCCCATGGGTCACTCCTTTTCGATGGGATGCCCCAGATGTCTCCTCTTTTAGTGTACCAATTCCAGTTCAGCATGCCAATTTTGCATGCCAGATGCCAAAGAAAAGTAGTCGACCTAAAGGTCGCCCTCTTTTGTTCAAAACATCATATCTTCATTTTTAGACTTCCAAACAATTTGAGACTACCTCTAAAAAAATCAATATCATCTTGAGAATCTTGAGGCTTTCGAAAAACTTTAATTTTTGCTCCAACTTAAGTAAATTTTGAATTGACCATCTTTAACTAAATTTTTATAATATAAAAATTCTTAAAAATTCTAAAATAATTTTTAAAAACATCTTTAAGAATAGAAATAATTAATAACCCTCTCAATTATTTTGTACTTATCAAAATCAATCCTAGGAGCAACACCTTTTTTTTTACCTCAGTCTGTTCCCTTTAAGGACCATATTCAATCTCTGGAGAAACATGTTCGACAAGCTAATAATAAATTACCTAAAGCTGTAAAAAACTTCAGAGATTAAGGAAAAATCATAAGGTAGCTACAACTGAAGTTCATCATCTATGTTGAGTGGTCAAACATGCCTATAGGGAGTATTCATCGAAGAGATATGAGCTCTAGCGAGTATCAAAGCTCACCAGCGAAAGGACTTGGCATTTGACTGCAAAGGTGGGTTCCCTTGACGGTGAACTTAGAAATGCTAAAAAAGAAATTCAGTACTTGAAGGAAGATGTATGCTGATCCAAGAGTCACAAAGAAAAGAAAGCTTCACACTTTGTGAGCCTACTCCTCACGGCTAAGGATAAAATAGCTTAGCTCAAAGAGAAGCTTGCAAACAAAATTCAGGCTAGTTCCTAAGGAGATTCAGATGAGCTTATTTCAATTAGAAATATCCTTATAAATCTCTTTGAAAATCGCAATAAGGATAGGTCCAAGCTCCTCCAATTTCAAGTCCAGGTGAAGCAACAAAAAAAAATCATCGTAAATACGAAAGCTGGATTAGTTGTACTTTAGAAAAAGTTGAAGGAATTAGAAGCAAGCTCAACAAGGGCTCAGAATATGTTAAAAAAAGTTTGAATGTAAGAAAGCAATGTGAAGATTACATAAGGGACATGAAGAATTCCTTAATGATGGCTAGGGTTGGCTTCAAACGTTCATGCTAAAAAGATTTTTTTTTTTTTTTTAACTAGTCTTTAACGGCCTTTGAATCCTCTCTTCTAATGAAATAGTCTTCTTTTCAATTTGCTATGTTCTAGCTTATTTGTCATGATCTATGTTCACCAAATTCTTTTTTATTGCCTTGAATTTTTAGCCAATCTTGGTTAAACCTCTCTCCCTTGTTTAAAAATAAAGATCTTCCAAACTTGCTTGAGGATAAGCTTTGCCCCCTATTTAAGAACTGGGGGTTTTCAACCTTGTTTAAAAATATTGTTCAGCTTGATATCCCCCTTGTTTAAGAATAAGGAGCTTCAACCATGTTTAAGAATGAAATTCACCTCCTGTTTAAGATCGGAGCCTTCAACCTCGTTTAAGAACGAGGTTCGGCTTGATGTTCCTTTTGTTTAAAAATAAGGATCTTCAACCTCATTTAAGAATGAGGTTCATCTCCTGTTAAAAAATCAAAGGCCTTCGACCTCATTTAAGAACGAGATTTAGGTTGATGTCCTCCTTATTTAAGAACAAGGGTCTTCAACCTCATCTAAAAATAAGGTTCAGCTCCTATTTAAGAACCAAAGGCCTTCAATCTTATTTAAGAATGAGGTTTGACTTGATATCCCTCTTGTTTAAAAATAAGATTTTTCAACCTCGTTTAAGAATGAGATTCACCTCCTATTTAAGAACTTGAGGTCTTCAATCTTATTTAAGGACAAAGTTCGGCTTGATATCCTTCTTATTTAAGAACAAAGATCTTCAACCTCATTGAAGAATAAGATTCACCTCCTGTTTAAGAATCAGAGGCCTTTGACCTCATTTAAGAATGAGATTCGGCTTGATGTCTTCCTTGTTTAGGAATAAGGATCTTCAATCTCGTTTAAGAATGAGGTTCATCTCCTATTTAGAAACTAGAGGCTTTCAATCTTATTTAGGAATGAGGTTCAACTTGAGCATCCCCTCTGGTATTTCTAAAGTATGAAAATTGGAGTTACTAAATGAAAAAAAAGCTTTTATTGAAGTATGACTATTGATAATACATTCATAGATTTTTGGAGTTCCATGGTGCCTGGGTAATATAGCCCCTCCGAGCTCCTTCAGACAATAGATTCCTAGTCTAATGATCTCATCTACTTCATATGGGCTTTTCTAATTTGGAGAGAGCTTGTCTTGGCTTCATGGTTGGTAAATCTCTACTCGGCATAGCACCAAGTCACCGATTGACCTTGAAAATCTTGCTTTTGACTTAAAAATTGTAATATCGAGCCACCTTCTACTGATAGACCGCCATCCAAATTTGGCTCTTTTTCATTTTTCTTCTAACAAATCAAGATTCGCTCGGAGGTCCTATGAGTTACTTTGTTCATTAAAATTTTCTACTCGAGTCGAAGAAATTCTAATTTCAACGAGAATAACTGCTTCAATTTCAAATACCAAGATGAATGCAGTTTCTTCATTAGGTAACCTTTGAGTGGTTCATAAGCCTAAAAAATATGGTAGAGTTTGTCTACCCAACTGCCCTTTGTTCACTCGAGCTTAGCTTTTATTCCTTGCAACAATGTTCGATTTATCATTTCAGCTTCACCATTGGCTTGGGGATGACCTACGAATGTTAAATGATAGAAAATATTTAAGTCTTCATAAAACTTGATGATTAATTTTTTTTTATGAACTGGCATCCATTATCAGTAATCAATGTTCGAGGTAGGCCAAATTTACATAAAATGAACTTCTAAATAAAGTCTTTCATCTTAACTTCAGTAATTTTTGCTAATGGTTCAACTTTCATCCACTTAGTAAAATAGAAGATTTCCATCAAGAAAAACTTTTGCTGTCTAGATACCATGAAAAATGGCCTGACAATATCCATCCTCCATTATGTGAATGGCCAAGAGGGACTTAAAGGTGTTAGCAAAATTACTGATTGTCGCTGGATATTAACATTTCTTTGACATCGATCACACTTTCTAACATAATCTATCATATCCTGCTACATACTTAATCAATATTATCCTTACCAAAATAACTTATAAAATAATAACCTAGTTCTGAGAAGATTTTTAGATGTTTTTTCATGGACCTCTCTTAGTGCATAATCAGCTTCAGATGGACGAAGACATGAGGAGTGAAAGGAAATATGATCTCTTATATAATTTATCTTCATACAAGATGTAGCGAGATTCCTAGTTTCTTAATTTTCGAGTTTTTTTAGAGTCTTTGGGAAAAACTTTTTTTGAGGTACAGAACTAGTGGATCAATCTAACTGGGCTCATAATCTATTTGTATTATCATCAGGGGTTCTTCTATGCTTAGTCACTGAAGGACTTCAAAGAAAACTTTTTTGGGCAAGTCATTTGGAGCTAAAGTAGCTAGCTTTAATAGAAGGTCAGCTTGAGAGTTCTCTACTTTTAGAATTTGTTGAATGTCAAAATCGATAAAGGACAAAATTAAACCTTTTATCTTATCTAAGTACTTCTTCATATTCTCTTCCCAAGCTTCGTAGTTCTCCTTGAAATGCTTTACTACCAGCTGAAAGTCACTGTGGACTTTTAAATGGCCTATCTCCAAATTTTTTATTATTTTAAGTTTCATAATTAGAGCCTCATACTCAGCTTCATTATTTATTACTAGAAATTTAAAGTGTAGAGCATATTCAGTGACAACTCCTTCCAAGCTAATAAGGATCAAGCTTGCACCCGCTATAGAAGCACTGGATGAGCCATCTACATGCAGGATCCAGCAACCTTCTGGCAGATCAATTTTATCTTTAGAGAAGTCCGGTTGAGGACTAGAGGCATTTGCTTCCAATTGTTTGGGCTCAATAGGATCTAAAATAGTGCACTCAACCCCAAAGTCTGCCAGTATTTGAGTTTTGATGGATGATTGAGTTTGGGACTTTACGTTGAACTCAGTGAGCTCGATAGCTCATTTGGCAATCTTTTTTGAGGTATCAAGTTGGTGCAAAACCATCTTTATAGGCTGATCTATGAAGAGGATTATCATATATCCTTGAAAATAAGGTCGGAGCTTCCTAACTACAATTAATAAGACAAAAATTAGTTTCTCTAGCTTGGTATACCTTATTTTTGCATCCCTCATCAAGATTTAACTGATATAATAGATCGGTTGTTAAGTTTTGTTCTCTTCTCTGATTAAGATTGCACTGATGGCCATAGGTAAAATCGTCAAGTATAAAAATAATTCTTCACCAGGCTCAGGTATGGTAAGAAGAGAAGAAAAATTGAGGTAGCTCTTTAACTCTTCGAAGACTTTCTAACATTATGGAGTCCATTGAAAGTTTTTGGACTACTTAAGCACTTGAAAGAAGGACAAACAGCATTGCACCGATCTTGAGATAAAATAATTTAGTACTACAACTTTTTCCATCAGCACTGAACTTCTTATATTATCCTTGGTGCAGTCATCTCCTGGATAAATTGGATCTTCTTCGAGTTTGTCTTTATGCCCCATTTTAATACCATGAACCTTAAAAAAAATTTTGAGATTACTCCGAAGGCACATTTTATTGTGTTTAACTTTATTTTGTATCTTTGAAGGGTGTTGAAAATCTTCATTCTATCTGAGGATCTATTTTTGACGAGCATATCATCCACATAGACTTTTATATTGTAGCCAATCTGCTCCTTAAAATTTTATTTACTAGATACTGGTAGGTTGCACCTGCATTCTTCAACCCAAAAGATATAAACCTATAACAATAAAGATCATGATTAGTAATAAAAGCTATTTTCTCTTCATCTATAGATGCCATCCAAATTTAATTATAGCTGAAAAAGCATCCATGAAGATGAGGAGCTCGTGACCCAAAATTGCATCCACTAGTTGATCAATCCAAGTTAGATGGTAGCTATTCTTTAGACAAGTTTTGTTTAAGTCGGTAAAGTCTATGCATATTCACCACTTTTTATTCATCTTTTTAATAAGAACTACATTTACAATCCGATCTGAGTAAGACACTTCTTAAATAAATTTAGTTTTAAGCAATTTATCCACCCCTTCTATAATTGCTTTCTAGCACTCTGGTGTAAAACTTCATTTTTTCTACTTTACATATCGACATGTGTAATCCACATTCAAATGATGAACCATCACATCAACATCAATACCTAACAAATCCGCACGAGCCCAAACAAAAACATTTACATTTTTTTGTAAGAAAATGGTAAGTCGCCTCTTGATTATCTCGTCCAAATTCGAGCTGATCTGGATGATATGATCTTTATTTTCATCTTCTAAGAAGATCGTAATGAGGTTATCAATGGGTTCTCCACACTTCTTAATTAATTCATCTCGAACATCCAGCCCTTCCATGGGACATGCCTTAGACTACTTGGCTCCCTGCATAACAATTGTATAGCAATAGTATGCTAGAGCCTAATCACCTTGGATCTCTCTGACCCCATACTCTATTAAAAATTTGATCTTCAGATGATAAATAAATACTACAGCTCAGAGTGCATTAAGTCCAGATCGTTCCACTACTACAGAAAAGGGCAATAATAGTGGTTCATAACCGCCATCATAGCCCAAAAAATCACTGTCATAAGCTATGACAGCAGTTATTTAACCGCTGCTACTGCAGCCATCATCGTAGTTTTATGGCAGTAATTGTTTGAACCAATACCATAGATAGCCTATTGCAGTGGTTTATAAACCGCTGCAATATATCGACCTATAGCAGTGATTTTTTAAACATTGCCATAGGTTTAATGCAGCGGTTGATACCGTTTACATCAGAAACCTACGGTAGCAGTTGGCACGGATATGGTATCAGTTATAAAACCACTACCGTATATCTTGAATAATTAAAAAATCTAAAATTTTTATTTTTTATATATTTTATCTGATAAATATAGATATATATAACATAAGAAAATATAATAAACATAAAATTATTCTAAAATGCTAAAATTTTATTATCGAATAAAATTTATTATAATATTTTTTAAAAAAATAAAATACATCAAAATTTTTCTAAATCTACATCATGGTCGTCGTCATCCGAAGTCAGAGCCGGAGCTGAAATACGGGCCAACATATCCTCGAAGTTCATGATTTTAAAATATGTGTTGAGCATCAACATCATGTCTCTTACGATGTCCTCCAGATGAGATGCATGCTCCTCAGCCCGATCTGTCCGCATCACAACATGATCTGTCCATACCAACGCCTCCTCAAGCTCCTCCCAACTGATGATACCAAAAGTCTATGAGGAGATGCTCGCCTCGGATCAGTAGCTCATCGGTGTGTGTTCGAGCCTGCATCGAATCCTCCTAGAGTGTTCAGGCCCCAAGATCTAAGATAGATGGTCATAGAACTCAGAGGTATCCAGGCTCTCGCGAGCGAGCGCATCTAACTGATCCTGTAATTATAAATTAAAATAAAATTTTATAAAAAATATTATAATACTAATCATATATACTAATATATTTAATACTTATAAAAATACATCCGATCGCGACGTTCATCGGCCTATCGGTCTTCTCCGTGCATTGGATCGAAAGATCTCGCTATGATTGGACATCACTCCATCTCTCATCAGCTATAATAAAGAATAAATTTATCAAAAAGATGATAAAAAAATATAAATTTAATTTATCCAATAGGATTTAAAATTAATTACCTCTCTATGCACACGACTGGTCATAGACTCACGGCCTAGAGTGTGTGTATACTCTTGGACTGTACGGTTCTGATGGAAGGTAGCCTAACAAGTATTTAAATAAATAATAAATATTTAAAAAATATTTAAATAAAATTTTAAGCGTATTGAAAAATTTAAAAGTTAGAAATTTTATCTTGAACTCCTGACTCCTTCAGTGTCTATCCATCCTCTCCTACTAACTCGGAGGACAGTCCTATATCCAGGAAACAAGCTCCTCCAAAGTGTCTCATCGGTGCTCGAGCCATCCTCTGTAGAGCTTGACCTTATAACCTCGGTATAACTCTCCGATCTTTCTCAATCGAGCATTTCGAGCCCTCTCATGATTAAAAAAGCCATACCTTCTTTGCACAAAGTTATCAAAAATCAGTTACAAAATTATTCTAATCAAACATATATAGTATAAACATATAAAATGCATAAATATAACTAAGATACACGTACTTACCTATATCTCCACTCATACCTGATTTCTAATGGCAGCATCCATCAAATGTCAGTCTCTGGGCTCTTTGAAAATGATGTCCGACTACCTCACAAGCACTCTAAAAAATCTCCCGTGCAATCTTCCCTATCGGCCTCCCCTCCATATTGTAATAGATCATTACCTGATGTTGGCAGTTTCACACATGTGCCATACGTGTGGGACTATGAAATGTCTGGCTGGATGATGCACCTGCAATGAAAATATGTTATGTAAATATATAAGTATACACATACTATATAAAAAATAAAGTTATGCTAATATAATAAAAATGTACACTCAGATGCCTGCATAGTAGCATGTATCTCAGATATGGGCGATGGTAGAGGCTCAGCTATCGGTGGAGTAGATGCCGTCGGTGGAGTAGACGTCGGTTGTGGAGGTCTCTGAGCAGTCGATGTCGAGGTGGACAGAGTATGCTCCGACTGCTCCTCGGATGCTGAACTACGCATAACTTGCTGAGGGATAGGAGTGAAAGCTAGATGGCATTTTGGTGCCATCATGATTTATAATATTAATGAATATTAATCAATATAATATATTGAACAATAATATTAGTATAGCATCAATAAATAGTCTCTAATATGTACACTAATTAATTGACGGATCCATCGTTATGCAATACAATAAACAAAAGCAACAAGATATAAACATCCAAAAAATGTTATGCAATAAATTCTACAATATGAATTACATTCATAAATAATTAAGGATGAGCAACAGTTGTAGATCCGATCTTTTGCGCGAACCTTGGTGTTAATCCAGAAATCTGAAAGAAGAATAAAGTAGATGATGGTGGCACCTTAGGGCTTAAAGTTGGAACCTTAGAGAGACATATCAAATTCTATTTGCTCAGAAGCCAAGTCGGCTTCGTGCCTGAGATAGCCAGCTCCGTGCCTGAGACATCCAGCTTGGGTCCTCCCCCAGCTGGCTCGATCATGATCCGAGTCGACTCGACTGCATATCTGAGTCAGCTCGACGGTGTAACATTCCCTCGATCACTCCCTCTCTCGATCTCTCTCATCGATGATGGCGGCGAGGTCGAATTCCTTCCTCCCAGCTTTTTCATCTCTCGATCTTTCTCTCTTCCTCTCTCGATCTCCCTCATCGGCGAGGTCGGACCGCATCCCTTCCTCTCTCACTCTCTCGATCTCCCTCAATCTTCCTCATCGACAAGGTCGGACCCCATCCCTCCCGGTGATACCAGCAAGGCCGGACCCTCTCCCTCCCTCTCTCGCTCTCTTGATCTCCCACTCTCCCTCTCTCGATCTCCCTCGTCGGTGAGGCCGAACCCCCTCCCTCCCAATGATGGTGGTGAGGCCTGACCCCCTCCCTCCTAATGATGGCGGTGAGGTCGGATCCCTCCCATCCTCTCTCCGTCTCTCGATCTCCCTTGCCGATGATAGTGGCAAGGTCGGACCCCCTCCCTCCCTCCCACTCTTGGTCTTCCTTGTCGGTGGCCAGCGAGCGCCCTGCCCTTCCTCTCTTAATCTGTCGATCTCCCTCTCAGTCTTCCCATTTCTTACTTTCAGATCTCATAATCGGATCCGACCTTCTGGGATCTATTAGGGTCCGGGTCTGGTACTTCAAGTACAGACCTTTGGGATATTCAGGTTTGGATCCGGTACCAGTAATTAAAATTAGGTTCAGATCTAAATATCTAGATTCTGATCCAAACTCAATCCATTGATAGATCTGATCCACAACCGTCGATATGACATAGCCCAAGGCTACTGCCATGGCACGATCCAAAAGCTACGGCATGCAGATAATTATAATATTTATAATAAATATTTATAATATTTATTAAAATTATTCTATAAATTATTATAAATATACATAATTAATAAATAATACTATAAAATTAAAAAAATATATACCTATGGCTATAAAGAGCGGGTCGCACCGAAAGCTTCGAGGGTCGCCAGCGATGATGCTAGAGAAGGACGACGGCACTAGAAATAATCTGCAAAATAAAAGTAAGATAGTGAGATAGAGAAGACAGAGAAAGAAAAAAGAGAGCAAAGGCGGTCGGACATAGAGGGCTAGGGGGTGGAGGCATAGTGACGAGGAGGCCTGGGAGGCACAGTGATGGGAGGGTCGGTGATCGAAAGGAGTGTGGGGGGTGGAGGGGCCGGGTGAGGGTGGCGAGGAGGGGCATCGGGAGGGGGGCTGGGGGTGGCAGGGTGACGGGGAGGGGCGGCTGGGATGGAGGGAAGGAGGAACGGTCGGGGGGAGGTGGGGGGGCCGGATGGGGGGGGCTGGGAGGGGCGGCCGGAGATGGTGGGGCTGGGGGGTGGCGGGGAAGGGCGGCTGGGGATGGGGGGGAAGGAGGGATGGCTGAGGGGAGGGTGGGGGTGGGGAGGCCGGGTGAGGGTGGCGGATGGTGGATGGCGGGAAGGAGCGGTCGGCGGGAAGGAGCGGTCGGGGATGGGAGGAAGGAGGGACGGCTGGGGGTGGGGGGGCCGAGTTGGGGCTGGCGGGGTGGTGGGTGGTGGGGAGGAGTGGTCGGGGATGGGAGGGAAGGAGGAATGGTCGGGGGGAGGGTAGGGGGTGGGGGGCCGGATGGAGGGTGGCAAGTGGCGGGGAGGGGCGGCCAGGGATGGGAGGCCGGAGGGGGAGGGGGGAGGGGCGACCAGAGATGGGGGGCCAAAGGGGGAGGGGGAATGAGGAGCAACACCGACCGAGGGGGAAGGAGGGGCGACATCGGTTGGGAAGGAAGAAGCCTTATCGACGATGGAGAGGAGAGGAAGAGAGAGTGCACGGGAGGAAAATAAAAAAATTTAAAGATTTTTAACCTAACATATAGCAGCGGTTATCGAATCGCTTCCATAAATCTATGACAGTACCGAAAATCGCTGCCATACATCTACAGCAGTGGTTACAGAAAATCGCTGCCATAGATCTACGATAATGGTTCTATAACCACTGCTGTAGATCATAGCAGTAATTTTTGATACCCACTACCGTAGGTTGAAAATAATTTTTTTTTAAATATTATATAATTTTAAAATTTAATATCCATCTTCATCGTTCATTATCTAAATAATTATCATTAGAGTATCATCGCAAAAAATTGCCTCGATCCGATGGCCCTAGCTTCATCGATTAAAAAAATTTGATTTTGACGATCATGAATGATGATGCGATGATTTGATAGATGAAGATCTTTGATGGATCCAAAAATCTGCAACGATAATCTCAATGATGTTTGTAGCATATTATCAAAGTTTTACTTCAATCGGATATCATTATCATGATCAATTTAGTATGGAATGATTTCGATTGTTAAATTAGAAATAAGCGATCAAAGGATTAAATGGCATCCGATTATGAGATAATTTTTTAGTTAAATGATCTTTGTTATAATTTTAAATATTTTATATAGTGATGATAGTAAAATTTAAATTATTTTCGTATAAACTGTTCATGTTAAGCAGATATTGCAAAAGCACGAGCATAATAACTAGTGAAATTTTAGAATGGTTATCAGGAGACGTATAGTTTTAAATTATTCTTCATCTCATGAGTTGAATTTTATAATCACTATCATAAAAAATGATTAAAGTAGTAGCCAAGATCATTTATAAAAAAAATTATCTCATAATCGAATACTATTTGATCCTTTGATCACTCATTTATCATTTAACAGTTAAAACTAACCTATACTAAATTGATCAAGATAAGGATATCTGATTGAAGTGAAACTTTGATAGTATGCTACAAACATCACTGAGATCATTGTTGTAGATTTTTTGATTCATCAAAGATCTTCATTTATCAGATCATCGCATCATCGTTCGTAATCATCGAAATCAAATTTTTCTGATCGACGAAGCTAGGGCCATCGGATCGAGGCAACCTTTTATGAGGATACTTTAATGATAATTATTTAGATAATGAATGATGAAGATGAACATTAAATTTTAAAATTATATAATATTTTAAAAAAAAGTATATGACAGTGGTTACAATTAACTACCGCCATAAATAAGCTTATAGCAGCAATTCCTACTAACCACTGCTATAGGTCCGACCTATAGCAGTGGTTACAATGAACCACTACTATAGGTCGACTTATGACAGTGATTTTTTATAATCGCTGCTATAGATCCGACTTATGACAGTAATTTTTATTAACCGATATATAGCAGCGGTTATAAAAATCACTACCATAGGTCTGATCTTTAGCAGTGGTTAACGAAAATCACTGCCATAGGTCATTTTTGTAGTAGTATTCAAAAATAGCATAATTATAAACTGAGAAAGCTTTAACCACCAAAAAGATAACCTGAGCTCGGGACTACCTAGGAAACTGACCTGCTGCTATAGATAAAGTAATTATTTCTTCAACTAGTACCGAATCACCAGTAAATCCTACCAATATAAAATTTAGTAATCCCAACCAATCCTCGTGTATGAACACTTTAGAGAAAGTATCATAAAATAAGATATTAATAAAAATTTTATTATCAATTAAGACATGGCGTACATTATAGTTGATAATATTTAAAAAAAACTACAACTATGTCATCATGTAGAAATTGGATCCCTTGTATATCTTCTTCGATGAAAGCAATAGACTCCTTGGTTCTCCATCTCTTTATTAGTTCTGCCAATCTGCCAGCTTCCTCCTACCAATATCCTCCAGTTATCATATTGATAATCTCCAGTGGGGGGTCAGTTTTCTTCTGGTTCTTCCCTCCAAGGTTGTTCCAATTATGAGAGCACTCTTGGCCGATCTTTGTGCCTCTTAGGTTGATGTCGAATGAATCGATCCAACCACCCCCATTGAATCAACTTCTCAATTTTATCTTAGAGTTGAATGTACTCTTTACCATCGTGATCGTGATCATGATGGTACAAACAGAACTTGTTTGGATTATGCTGGATAGAGTAAGATTGCATCTTCTATGGCTTCGATAGTTGCTCACTAATCAGCATCAGAACTTGAGCTTTTGGAATATTTAGGAGCATAATTGTTGAATCTTCTTGAAAGGAGACTTCACTGCATTCTCTTATTAGGGCTTCTTGGTCGACGAACCTGAGACGAAGTTCGAGTTCGCCTGCATCTAGGTGGCATCCTAGAGCACTGCCAACCTTCTCTCGACCTTTTAGGAGGGGGAGAGGCCTTGTTGGATTCTCCCACTTAGCATTTCTTTGTAGCATCAACATCTCGCAACTTGAATGCCTCTTCAGCTCGAGCGTATCCCTTGACCTAAGCTAACATGTCAATGAAGTCTTGAGGATACTTATTCTCCAGCAAGAAGAGAAGATTATTCTTCTAAAAACCATTCTTCAGAGTGGCTATTGCAACAAACTGGTCCAAATTTTAGACCTCTAAGGCAGTAGCATTAAAATAGCTGACATAGACTTAGATTGATTCTCCTTCATGTTGCTTAATATTAATAAGAAAATTCGACCCTCGCTGTTGATACCAGCTACTAATGAAGTGAGCTGCAAACTTTTGACTCAATTGATCAAAAGAATGAATGGTACCCAATTTTAGGCCCGAGCCAATATTGTGCCACATCTTTTAATGTGGAAGAAAAAGCTCAACACAAAATGGCATTTAGTGCTTTATGGAGGAGCATCATTATCCAAAATTGAGTCTGAGATCCCATCATAGTTCTCAAACTGAAGAAACTTGAAGTTTGGCAAAATTGACTCCTGCATGATTCGAGCAGTGAACGCCGGGTCAGTGCAGAAATTATCCTTCTGAGCCAAGATCAAATTGTAGAGTTCTTTGATCCGTCTGTTTATTTCTTATAATTTTTTATCAAGATCATTATCTCGATCATGGATCTCAAAGCATGGAGGCTACACAAGAGGTAGAGATTTTTCTGAAGTTGAATCATGCTCGGAACAGGAACTCATTGATCTCTACTTCCTCTCCCTGAGGCCTCCTAGATGGCTTCCTCTGGTGGGTCTCCCCAGATTTAGGTTTGATTTTTCTGATGATGGCTTTACAGGAGGCACCAATGTCAGAATTTGCAACATTGTCTGCATGGCTTCTGTGAGACTTCTTATCTATTGCACCAGCAAGTTAAATTAATTAACATCTACCATCGTTGTCGGCTAAGGAAGTGGAGGTGCTAATGTTTGCATTGGAAGAGGATGATCGGCCAATATTGGATCCAGTTGGGAGGTTATGGCGATGGATTGCTAGAATGATGTTCTCTTGGGCAGCATCCTTACTTGATTAGGTGCTCCTTTAAGAATAAGAATTTAAATACCATTCCTCTAGTGCTAATCTTGTTGATGGAGAAATCAGATCGTCATTGGAACTACTGCAGTGGTCGCCTAAGATCGCACTTGTGAGATCTACAAAATAAAATCCTAATCAGAGGTGAGTAGCTCCAGCATGGACCCTCCGATGATCAAATTAGAAATCTGCTAGTAAGATGGAGTACTTAGGAGTTAGATAGTTCAGAGAAGAAAAGATATCTGGATAGTCCTATTTATAAATAGAGCTATAACTGATTAACAGTGACTACTATAACTGACTATTAGTGGGCCATTTGGATGGTTCTAATTCTGTTATGAAGGATAAGCGGGTGATCATAACTGCCTAATATTGGCCAGCTATAATCCGGTGATGGTGCGGACGAAAAATATCTTTTCTTATTTTCAATACTTGAAGGTCGAAAGCTATCAAGCTTGACAATCGGCTTCGTAGACTATAGTTTTTCTGTCGAATCTGAGGTCGAACAAATTAAGTTTAAGTATCAGTTATCTTAGCTGGATTTGCACTTTGGATCCTAAAATTGGACAAATTTTAGAGTTGGATAAGTACTTAACTTCTTAGCCAAGACTGCATCAGGATTGCTTAAACTGATTTAAGGAAGGTTAGCTAAAAATTTGGCTACATTCGAGATTGGATTCTGATAGAAACTACTACAGAATTATTATCGTCAAGTTTGAACTGAAGGTCGAAGTCAAGAAGCTTGCCATACATTCGGGATTGGACATCAATAAGAGATCACTATCATTTTAGGATAAGCTATCATTAGGCCTAGACTGAAAGTCGAAACTCATCGAACTTGGAAGAGAGCCTTTCGGTATCAATCAGAGCTCGGGTACTGGCTTGATTGTATTTTAGGCTGGGCTACGTCAACGACCAAATTGTGCCTTTTGGAGGTCGACGATAACTAGTTTGCCGAAATTTTAATGAAGATTATTTTTTTTTCCGACAAATATATTTTGAGTTTAAATAAAAATAAATATTTCCCTTACACCAAGGGAAAAAGGTCCCCTGCTCCTTTCTGCAGTAGCCATATTCATTTTGTTTGGGACATATGATTAGTCAACTAAAGGTATGGAGGATAAGCCTTTGCAGCTCGGACTAACCTAATTCTTATACGATACTCTGGTTCAAGTGTAAATTAATATACTCTATTATATATATATCTCTTGTAATTTTAAAAAGAAAAGAGCAATTGGTTGTTTTAAAGATCAGATGGTACAAGGAATTTGTGAGAAAATTCTATACCCTATAATTTTCAATTTTTGTAATAAATGTTTTGCATCATCGATCTCTATTTATAGAAATAAATTAATAGATTGAATTATATAAATATTTTAAATATTTTTTTCGTCATTTTCCCTCCTGCAAGACTAGATCTCTATCGAGAAACCTCGCGAGTTCCGCTTTCATGCAAAGTCGACAACAATAATTAATCTCCTTGGAACACGACAGGGGGCTAACTACGAGGCCTTGGCCTCCGGGAATCCTAATTTCCGAGACCTGTCCGCTGGTCGCCTGGTGAAGTAGTCCAATCTTATTTGGTGAAATCATATCCATGCATTTAATATATCACTCGTGCCAAACGCTACTGATAATGAAAGAAATTACCTCGTTCCAAAATGCTTCCGTGGTAGCATCCATTGTTTAAGTTCGCCGAACTGGATGAGGCTATTTTTCCCCAAAATCAAACAATCACTGGCATGCCAGCAAAGGCTTTACCTCGAGAATAATATTAATTAATTTGATCATATTACAGCCATATATATTGATAAATTTTATATTTTAAAAATTATATATATTTATTTATAAATATATATTAATTTATTTGATGATTAATTTATTTAATATGTAATATTTTATTAAAAAATATGTAATAAAAATAAGTAAAAAAAATTATATTTATAAATTAAAAAATTAATAAATTTATTAATAAATTTATTTTTGGATGGGCGTGCCTTTTAAGATTTGTATTAAAAAAAAATTAATATTAATATTTAAAAAAAATATGGCAAACTATGAAGTCTGTTCCATATATTTTTGTTTTCATGGTTAGTGTTAGTACAGAATCTGGTTGACACCGAATCGAGTTGGAGTGGAAGAAGACGAGGTCGCCATCGGCGACCTGCAAAATAAAGTTTCGTTCGGAATCGGTGGTGGTGGCTCTGGCAGAACCCTCCGACGATCAAGTCAACTCTTCTGGCCAACAGAAATGGAGTGCTCAGAAAAGAGTTCAACAGAATTTCGGGAATGAGAAGAGAGCTTAGAAAAAACGTATCTGGAGGATCCCTTTTTATAGACGGAGCTTGATTGATAGTAACGATCATACCATCCGATAGTGGGCCGCTCGGGACCGCATGGAGTTCGGTATGGAGAGGAAGGTGTCGTCAGGCTGATAATGACAGCCATATCGTCTGGTAGCAAGTCGCTCAGAGCCGCGTGGGGTTTGCTATTGAGAGAGGAGCGTCATCAGACTGATAACGATCGTTCGTCGAGATTTAATAGCCGTAGTTCGGAGGAAGCAGACGTTGGTTGGTGAAGAACTTCGACATATATCTATTTCAGATGAGTTCGAACTCCTAAGAAGAATACGGCTGAAGGAGGAATCCGACCGAAAGTGAGCTATGGGAGGAGTTTGGCTCCTGAAGGAGTCCAAAAGGAGTTCAGCACCTGGAGGAGTCCGACTGGAGGAGATATTTGGAAGAAGTTCGACTCTCGTAGGAGTCCGACTGGTGAAGAGATCCGAAAGGAGTTCGGCTCCTATAGACATCCGACTGGTGGAGAGGTCCGAAAGGGGTTCGGCTTCCATAGGAGTCCGACTGGTGGAGAGGTTCGGAAAGAGTTCGGCTGGGATTAGGCAACTGAAGGAGCTCGACCGAGATTCAGCCGCTGGAGGAGTTCGGCCGGGGTTCAACCGCTGGAGGTAAAATTTTCAATCGAAGTTCTTCCATGATTATCAGTTGCATTAGGCTAAGCATCATACTGAACTTCAACGGGAGTGGGGTTTAACCCTTACAATAGTTTCCCCACTTTCGAGTTTGAAATTCGAAGGAAGGAAGTACCAAAAAGATGACTGCTGAAGTCCTCTTCCGAGCTCTACGCCCGTTCATGTTGAAGCTTGGGGGAGACCTTATCTCCTATCGAGGTTAACGTTGAAGTTGAAGCTTGGGGGAGACCTTATCTCCTACCGAGGTTAACGTTGAAGTTGAAGCTCGGAAGAGATCTTATCTCCAATCGAGGTTGTCGTTGAAGTTGAAGCTTGGAGGAGATCTCATCTCCAATCGAGGTTGAAGGAGATCTCATCTCTGGTTGACGTAGACGTTGAAGCTCGAAAAAGATCTTATCTCCAACGAGGTTGTCATTGAAGTTGAAGCTCGGAAGAGATCTTATCTCCAGCCGAGGTTGAAGGAGATCTTATCTCTTGTTGACATAGACATTGAAGCTCATGAGAGATCTTATCTCCAACCGAGATTATCGTTGAAGTTGAAGCTCGAGGGAGATCTTATCTCCAGCCAAGGTTGAAGGAGATCTCATCTCCGTTGACGTAGACGTTGAAGCTCGGAGAAGATCTTATCTCCAGCGAGGTTAACGTTGAAGTTGAAGCTCAGGAAAGATCTTATCTCTAACCGAGGTTGACGTTGAAGTTGAAGCTCGGGGAAGATCTTATCTCCAATCGAGGTTGATGGAGATATTATCTCCGGGTTGATGTTGACATTGAAGCTCGGAAGAGATCTTATCTCCAGCCAAGGTTGTCGTTAAAGTTGAAGCTCGGAGGAGATCTTATCTCCAGTCGAGGAGAAGTTGAAGGAGATCTCATCTTCGATTGACGTAGACGTTGAAGTCAGGGGAGATCTTATCTCTAGCCGAGGTTGTTGTTTAAAGTTGAAGCTCGGGGAAATCTTATCTCTAAGTCGAGGTTGAAGAAGATCTTATCTCCTATTGGTAGACACTTGAAGTTGGAAGCTCGGAGGAGATCTTATCTCCAGCCGAGGTTGATGGAGATATTATCTCTGGTTGACGTTGACATTGAAACTCGGAGAAGATCTTATCTCCAACCAAGGTTGAAGGAGATCTTACCTCCTATTGATGTAGAGCTCGGAAGAGATCTTATCTCCAGCCGAGGTTGAGGGAGATCTTATCTCCTATTGACGTAGAAGCTCGTAGGAGATCTTATCTCCAGCCGAGGTTGAAGGAGATCTTATCTTCTATTGACGTAGACTTTGAAGCTCGGAGAAGATCTTATCTCCAGCCGAGGTTGAAGGAGATCTTATCTCCTGTTGATATTGAAGTTGAAGCTCGAAGGAAGATCTTTTATCCAGTTGACTAGCCAAGCTTGAAGGGAAGATCTCATCTCTGGTTAACATAGACATTAAAGTTTAGAAGAGATCTTATCTCTAGCCGAGGTTGTCGTTGAAGTTGAAGCTCGAAAGAGATCTTATCTCCAGCCGTCAAGGTCTCCAACCGAGGTTGAAGTTGAAGTTAAAGCTCGGGAGAGACCTTATCTCCAATCGAGGTCCAAGGAGATCTCGACTCCTGTTGACATAGACGTTGAAGCTCGGAGGAGATCTTATCTCCAGTCGAGGTTGAAGGAGATCTTATCTTCTACTGACGTAGACGTCGAAGCTCGGAGGAGATCTTATTTCCTAGCTGAAAGTTGAAAGAGATTTTATCTCCTATTAGCGTTGGGCACGATGGGGCCATTGTCGAGAGCCTCTCCTTCCATCCCGTCTAAAATGAACGAGGCCTTCGACTTTGCTCACGTTAGGATGAGGTTCTCCTCCTATTTCAAATGGGCTATGGGGGCATATAAGGGCCATTGTCAGGGCCTCTTCCCCCATCCCATCTAAAATGAACGAGGCCTTTCGACTTTGCTCACGTTAAGACGAGGTTCTTCTCCTATTCCTAACAAGCTTTGGAGGCACATAATGGCCATTGTTAGGGCCTCTCCCCCCATCTCGTCTAAAATGAACGGAGCTTCGACTTTGCTCACGTTAGGACGAGGTTCTCCTCCTATTCCTAATGGGCTATGGGGGCACATAAGAGCCGTTGTTGGGGCATCTCCCTCCATCTCATTTAAAATTAACTAGTTCTTTGACTTTGCTCACTTTAGGACGAGATTCTCCTCCTGTTCCTAACGGATTGTGAGGGCACATAAGGGTCGTTATTAGGGCCTCTCTCCTCATCTCGTCTAAAATGAACGAGGCCTTCGACCTACTCATGTTAGGACGAGGTTCTGCTTCTCTTCCTAACATGGCCACTTTTGGTTGCTTCTTTCCTGTCATCACATAGTTTTTGTACCAAGAAACAATAATGTTGAGATGGAGAAGTTTTATTGAAGGAAAGTTATCGGCAGTACATTTTCAGATTCTCTGAGTTTCAAGGTCATGGGAGTGTTGCTCCTCCGAACTTCTTCAGGCATTAAGTTTCGGGCTAGACGACCTTCTCTATTTCAGACCAGCCTTCCTATGGGCCATCCTAATTTGGGGCAAGCTTCTCCTAGCTCTAAGGCTGAGAGATGACGGCTCGCTGAAGTACTAAGCTCCCCCCAGAGATAGTATTGATGATGTCGGTAGGCGGCCGATCTTCTTGTTGTTCCTCCCTCATCGGTGGTTCTAGCTGTGGTAGCACCCTTGGCTGATCTTCTCTTGCTTCAGACCGACGTCTGTGGAACATTGAGGGGGCGTAGTTATGAAATCTTCTGGGGGAACTTCTTCGTACCCTTCCATCGGGGCTTCCTTGACGACGAGCTCGAAGAGGAGTTCGAGCTCGCTTGCGCTCGGAGGGAATCCGTGAGCGTGGCCGAGCTTCATTCGGCCCTCCTGTGAAACCTCCTGAGGGGAGAACTTTGTGCCCTTTTATCCGGGCTTCCTTGACGACGAGCTCGATTAGGAGTTCGGACTCGCTTGCACTCGAAGGGAGTCCGTAAGCACGGTCGAGCTTCATTCGGCCCTCCTGTAAAATCTCCTGGGAAGAGAACTTCGTGCCCTTTTGTCGGGGCTTCCTTGACGACGAGCTCGAGAAGGAGTTTGAGCTCTATTGCGCTTGGGGGGAGTCCGTGAGCGTGGTCGAGCTCCTTAATTCGCTGATCCATCCCTCATAGTTTCTGATCGAGGACGTCATCTCGATCGCAGACCTTGGAAGGCTTCCAATTGTAGATGGGGAAGGTTTCTTTCGAAGAAGAATCACAATCCGAACAAGGATCCTCTGCTCTCTATTTCTCCTTCCTAGGGGCAACGGGTATGCTAGCCCAAGTGCTCTTCCTTGGGATCGATTTCTGACATCCTGATGGCGGGTTTCCTGATGGAATCACCACCGGGGGTAGCTGCATGACCTGCACCATCTCGGTGAGGCTCTGAACCCACTGCATCAGCAGGTTAAATTGTTTAGGATCTACTGTGGCCGTCGGTGGAGGAGGAGGTTGAAGCGTCAGCATCAGAGCTGGAATGGATGGATCTGGCTTGGATCTGATGGCAGAAGAGGTAGATCTCCTGATAGTTGTCTTCTTTGGAGGCATTTCTTGGGATTGAGGGAGAGGATGGAGATGGACCTTGGAGAAGAAGATTCAAAGGATCGGCTGAGTACTCCTTCAAGAATAAGGGTACCTCAAGAATAGAGGGCCCTTCCTCTAGTGACAATTCCACCAATTCTATTGGTGCAGAATTTGGTTGATGCCAAATCGAGCTGGAGTCGAGGAAGACGAGGTCGCCGTCGGTGACCTGCAAAATAAAGTTCCGTCTGGAGTCGGTGGTGGTGGCTCTGGTAGGACCCTCCAACGATCAAATCAGCTTTTCTAGCCAATAGAAATGGAGTGCTCAGGAAAGAGTTCGGCAGAGTTTCAGGATAGAGAAGAGAGCTTAGAGAAAACGTATATGGAGGGTTCCTTTTTATAAATGGAGCTTGATTGATAGTGATGGCCATACCGTCCGGTAGCGGGCTACTTAGAGCCGCGTGGAGTTTGGTACGAAGAGGAAGGTGTCATCAGGCTGATAGTGACAGCCATACCGTCTGATAGTAGATTGCATGGGGTTAGCTACGGAGAGAGGGACGTCGTCAGACTGATAGCGATCATTCATCAAGATTTAATAGCCGTAGTTTGGAGGAAGAAAGCATTGGTTGGTGAAGAACTTCGATATATATCCATTCCAGAGGAGTTCGGACTCCTAAGGGGATACGATTGAAGGAGGAATCCGATCGAAAGGAGTTTAGCTCCTGGAGGAGATATCCAGAAAAAGTTTGATTCTCGTAGGAATCCGACTGGTGGAGAGGTTCGGAAGGAGTTCGGCTCCTATAGACATCCGACTGGTAAAGAGATTCGGCTTCCGTAGGAGTTCGACTGGTGGAGAGGTTCGAAAGGAGTTCGGCTGGGATTAGACAGTGGGAGGAGTTCGGCTCGGATTCGGTTGTTGGAGGAGTTCGATCGGGATTCGACCATTGGAGGAAAAATTTTTGATCAAAGCTCTTCCGTGATTACCAGTTGCATTGGACTAAGCATCAGACTGGATTTCGACGGAAGTAGAGTTTAACCTCAATAGTTAGCTAAATTATGTTATTATTAATAAAAAAATCATATATTTTGGATTTTGCTAACGAGTGCCCAAAGAGCATTTATTAAGAAGCATTTAATACTCCTTAAAAATAGCAAGACATCTTATATTAAAAATAAAAATTATTTTTTTATAAAAATGATTATATTTATTATATTTTTTATAATAATTTTTACTTGGATCTAGATGCATAAAGGCATTCGTCAGCAAAATCCTATCTTTTTTGGTTGATACGTTATATGATTTAACATATGTATAGTATAAAAATTCTAACCAATAATTTTTTGCACGTATATTGAGATGTATTAAATAAACACATAATTCATCAATGTTTGTGCCCAGATATATACGTACCATCATGTACGTATTCATACAAATATTTTTTTAAAAAAAATAAAATATTTATATTTTTTGTGACCCAAGAGATCTGCAAAAGATCTTGTAATGCAAAGATTCATGCACATGGATATATGCGCGTATCAATATTATCCTCTGCACATTTAGATTCAGCCTGCCTTTCTCTAAACATACGCGAAGAGAGTTACAGTATTTTTGAGGGGCCATACAGCATTTTAGAAGCTTAAAAAATATTAATTTTCCATGCTATTTGCAATAGCCTGGATTTTTGCCCATGGCCAGCCTGAAGAGGCCTGGACTCTAGGTTTGCGCATGCCTGGCATATGCTGAGGAAAAGAAGATTTCTCTTCTTTTCTCCCGACTCTAATAGCATCGAGGATTTTAGGGCATGTCAAATTCAAGCTATAAATCATAGACTCTCATCTATGAAGATGGGCTTCTTCCTCTGTTGATCTCCGCCACCAAAATCCCAAGAGATCACTGTCCATTCCAAGCTTTTTTGCAGTATTTTTTTCTTAGATTTTTACTGAAAAAAGCTTGTAAGAATCATCCTTTTGGCATCATTGAATCGTGGCAGCCACTCTCAGCTTTCTTCTTTTTCCTTTTTTCAATCTTGTATCCACCAGTATCACTTGGATTTGATCCGATGAGCCATCGGATTGGTATGAATAAGGTCTCTTCTATTTCGAGTTTTTTTCTCTCGTTTCTACCAAATGCCGCCCGTTGGTTTCGACTAGACTTCACAGCTTCTCAAAATTCTCTGTTAGTGTAAAGAGAGTTCATATTTTTTTCTTATCCTTCTTCTCATCACCGGTTGATCATCATTGCTGGTGATGCTACAGCTGAACATCATCCTTAGCCATCACTATCTCTAATTCAGATCTAAAATTTTAATTTATTTAATAAATAAATTAGATTTGAATTGTTGAACTTTTGATCCAACTAACATCTAAATTGACTTGTATCTAATCTGACCTGACTCAATTACCAAGTATAACCAGAGGTCCCCTAATCCTACGCTCAATTATAAGTATCTCATGGTATTGCTAATCCTGGAATTTGTCACATGGGAATATAAATATGACTGGACAAACATGGTCACCAATGATCATTAGAGTACGTGTAAAGAGAGTTCTTTACGGTCTTAGATAGTCTAAAAAAACTTTATTAATATAAATCATATATTTTGAGGTAGAAGAAATCATAGATTTCAAAATCCATTATAGACATATTAAGATCTCTCAAATATACGATTCTAATAGCACAACATCAAGCATT